>LBNU01024897.1:45319-72223 GCA_014162995.1 Artemisia annua | reverse complement strand
GTTTGTTGACCATTGAAGTATTGTGATTGCACTATACCTTGTTATGGTAACATGTATATCTTGTGTTTTCGACACTAACTTTCTTTTGTAGGATAATAACTCATGTTTCCCTTCCTTGATACTCCGATTTAGGGGAGTAATATTCAAGGGGGAGTATGAGTGTTTCATCATTACGCTTCACAACATGTTCTATACTTGTCTTGTGCGGCAACTAACCTTTCTTTGTAGGTTCAAAATCCATGACTTCTTCCTTGATACTCCGATTTAGGGGAGTAATATTCAAGGGGGAGCATGAGAATTGCATCATTACGCTTCACGACTTATTCTACACTTATCTTGTGTGGCAACTAACCTTTTCTTTGTAGGTTCAAAATTCATGACTCCTAACTTGGCACTCCATTTAGGGGGACTATTGTCCAAGGGGGAGCCCGTGCATAAGTTCTGCTACGCTACTCTTCTTTTTGTTTTGACAAAAAGGGGGAGAAGTTTAACTTGTTTTCATCTCTAACTTTTTCACTCCTTTAAAGTTTATGTTTTGTCATCAACAAAAAGGGGAAGATTGTTAATACAAATATCGCCTAAAAACGTTATTTATATTTTACGATCTTTGCTAAGTTTTGTTAATGACAAAGTACAAACTTTAGCTTATAGTAAAACATCACTTTAGTTTTAAGTCTTGTATAACTAGACTTTACATTTCTTTTTAAACATAACATAGGTTTTACTTCTTTAAAAAGAAAGTGTCACATCTCATCAATATGCATTTATGGAAAGTTTATGTGTTTGACCATCTATAGTTCTTACACATTTTTGGAAGCATTCCACATTGAGTCAATGCATATAATAAGTTGATGTGACCTAGTTTGTCTTGCAGAGATTTATTGCAAGTTTGGTCTGTCAGCTCTGGCGGAACCCTGGAAGTACACGGGCGGAACCCTTCTGAGGGTATCGCCGTTTCCGCCAGAGTGCTGACTTTCTTGGGTATAAATACCAAGGCACTCGCAAGAAATCAATCATCACTTAGAGTCATATTTCACATACTTTCTCTCATCTAACTCAGTAAGATCTAACTTGTGGTTCTCTTGTGTAGCAAAGGAGTTCACATATTGATCTAAGAAGTTACAAGTTTCAACTCAAAGTTGCAAGACTTGATTAGCTTTGTTGTGTATGGACTTTGGTAGTTTATACTTGATTTGTATCTTGTGTAGAAGTAATCGGTTAGTATTTTAGACCTCAAAATACATATTGTGTCGGGAGTTGTTGTACCCTTGTAAAAGAACTAACGGGAGTGGTTGTACCCTTGGTAAAGAACTCGACATCTAGCTTAGTGTCGGAAAAAGGAATTAGGCGACGTTAGGTTTGTTAGAACCTAAGTTTATGGTTCTAACACGTAAATGGAACGACATTTACGGGATTACATTATCTATCTTGAAAGGCATAAACACATGGACTAGAAGCGTCATTATTGTAAAGTTATGTGTTTGTTAGCCTTTATATACCCCTCCATACTTCCATGGAAGGGTGAGACTTTGTGTATTTTCCTTTCACTTTTCATTATCAATAAAACACATAGTATTTCCCTTCTCTCTCTACTTTCTCTCACTAACCATGGAGGTCATCTTCTTCCATGTTACCCGACCTCCCGAATCCACAAATCACAATAAACTTCGGTCCTATCAAGTGGTATCAGAGCCAAGGTTATTTCTTTGTTGATTTGTGGTCGAATCTTGTCAAAAAAAAGTTATCTTTATGCTGTTTTCCCATGAATCCGTACCATTTTTTATCATTTTTTTTGGTATAACAGTTGGTTACTGCTTTTATGTATCCTATGGTCAAAATAAAATGTCACTCTTTCTTTATTACGGAGCAGTTTCATATTTCTGTTTCCTATACCTTGGTAAACAGGTTATGTACCATTTTTTGTGACTTTCTTTTTGTACCATTTCCGTGATATTTGTGGTCAATAATAATGGTCAAATTTTGGTCCGAGAAAGTTATCAGCTTTTTGGTTTAAAGTGGTCAGAAACTGGTATAAACAAGCTGGTCGGAATCTCATCTGAATAGTCGCCGGAAAAATCGAAATTTCTTGTATAAGAAATTTTCGAAAAAGTACTTGTTTTTTAGAAAATTACTGGTTATCGAGAAAAGTGAACCCTAACTGTCGAAATATTTTTTCTCGAAAACACAGACCCTAATCTGTTGAGAAAATTTTCTCGATAACTAAAGATTTCGAAAACATCTACCATTTTTCTCGATAAATCTCAAATTTTCTCGACAAAAGATCTCGATAAAATTTTTCTCGATAAGTTGCAAATTATCGAGAAAATTTTTTTCGAAAAAGTGACCAAATGAAAAAGAGAAAGAAGAGGAGATGAAGCAGAAACAAGACCAAAACCAAATACCAAACAAACTTGATGAGTGTGCAAATACTTATCATTTTTATCGTATTTTAACTGCCAAAACACGTGAAAACACTCGGAAATACATCAAAATACTGAAAATATCCCAAAGATCGTGTTTTATATGTTTTAGATGCAAAATGATTAAAAACAAATGAAAATCGTACAAAGTTTGCATAATTGGCAGTTTCAGTCCCCCAACTTTCAAAACTTGACAAAATTAGTCCCTGAGCATTTATTTTGAAAAGAAAGGTCAAACCAAGTCCTTTAAAATCAAAAATGATCTTTGGGTAAAAAGCTTTCAAGAAGTTACAAGTTTAGTCCCTGAAGTTTCACATTTGGCAAGATTGGTCCCTGAACTTTCAGAAAATGACAGAAATGGCCCCTGGTGGAATATTTTGGATGAAAAAGTCAACATTAGTCCCTGGAAAGTCACAAGTTGTCAATTTTGATCCTTTGGTGAAAAGTTTGAAGAAATTGCAGTTTGGTCCCTCAATTTTCAAAAGTTGACACATTTGGTCCCCGGGAATTTTAACAGTGGAAAATTGCAATCATGGTCCTTGGATTAGTGGAACTTGGCAAATATTATCCTCGGAATAACTCTTGAAGATTGGCAGCTTGGGCCCCTCAGGTTTCAGAATTTACATGAATGGTCCTTGTGTTTAATATCTACAAAACCAAATGGACTATTTACCTAACACACCCTTTCAACTTAACTCAACCCAAATCCCATTAACCCACTAAACCCATCATAACACTTCCTGGCCCAAGAATAACCAAAGCCCACCCACGTTTTTTTATATAACGGGTCAAATAGTCAAACCCTGTGTCTTCCTTCCCTCCCTCACCCTTTTACCCAGTAATATCACCACCACCCCGACACCACCACCACCACACTCCACACCACCTCAAAAGCTCCCCAACACATTCCCCCAACCCACTAACACCTCCCCAAATCCCTACCTAACCCCTTTACACCCTGGCAATCCGTAATCACCTCATAACAGTTTTGGCGCCAATTTTGATTTGAAGGCTAGGATTGATTTTAGAGCAATTGGAGGGTGAGGATTTGTTTGCAGAGTCCAAGAGATCATATTGAAACCCTAATTTCAGAGAAGCAAGCACCAGAAGGCACTCTCCTACCTACCACTTATTTAGTATAAATAGAATAGTCTTGTAAGCCTCAAAGGCATCCTTTTCTTAGTGTCTCTCTTCTGTTTTAGTCTTAGTTTAACATTGTAATTTCAAAATTCCAGTTCAATTAAAGTTTAGATTCAGTTTATGCAAATTTGTGTTTTCACTCAATTTCTCAAGTTCCTAGTTCTCTTGTTTAAATACTGTTTGTTTGATCTCAGAAGGTTGCTTTAAGTTTGCTTAAGTCAATTAAATCAAAAGAAACACAAAAATCAAAGATGAAAAGAAAAACAGAAAAATCAAAAAGAAAATTCAAGGAAAATAAAAAAAAAAATTAGAAGAAAGAAGAAAAGAAGAAGTAGCTGTAGTTGCAGAGCTGGTGATGGAATTGGTTTAGAGTCTCATGGGAGACATTTAGGGGTTCTTTGATTCTTGGTTCTCAGTTTACTAGTGGCTTTGGATGTCAAGTAAGAAATTTCACCAACTTTTCTCATATTGAGTGTTAAGTTTGATTTGTTGTTGTTAATTGTTCTAATCTGTTTAAATATGTTTATTGATGCTTAGTATAAGTTAATTAGCCTAGTTATACTGTTACTTTGTTCATTTCCTTTGAAATTCCATAAAAACAGTTAGATATAGGGGTGTTTGGATTTAGGTGTTTCACTGAGCATTTGCCATCTTCAGTGGTTATTGTTTGTTTAGACAACTTTCTTAGGGTCAATTTAGTGTAGTCATAGCATATAATCAGTGGTCATAAGCCAGAAAGTCAATATTCCCTTTTTAATCTCATATTTGTTTAACTGTTAGAAAAATAGGGTAGCATAATCTTCATAATAGGGTTAGAACTTGCTTAACTTACTTAATCTAGTCTCATTCTAGGATATAACATCATAGTTAGTAACTTAGGACCCATTGAATCTCAGTTTAGTCAACTTAGGTAGAAAAATTGCAAAAGTCAAAACTTGCATACTGAGAAAAATGGGACAGATTTCTAAGGCTTCTGTAGGGTTTAATATTGTTTGAAATTGAATGGCCTTTGTTGATTTGTAATCCTTGGAAGCTTGTTTATTGATTTCAAAAAGAAGATTGCGATTTAGAATCCATTTGCCCATGGAAATTTGACTCCCAAAGTGACCCATTGGCCAAGTTTCTGCCCTGCACCCAGCCTTTGTGGTTTCTGACCCACCTTCACTTGTCCACAAATTGTTCAGAACTTGATCTTTTTACTTGATTATTGGTGTTTTGGAAAGCTTATACCACTGACTCAACTTTTGTAGGATTACTTTTTCCCTTTGGTGCTTGTTTTCTAGCTTATTTTTGCTCATGAAATTTGGCCTTTTGAACCCATTCTGTTGGTGTGCATCAGTATACACTGAGCTTGTGAGATTCTAATTGTCTGCTTGATCTAGCTGTTGATTTGTTGTTGTTCTTGTTCCAAATTTGTGTTTATAAGCATTTTGTGGCTTATTGGCTTATTTGGCTAATTTGCTCAACTACTTGTGTTCTTGTTCTTGTTGAATTTTTTTCTTATGTTCCTATTGTTGTTCTTGTTGAAGTTGCTTGCTGTTAATCTTGTTCTTGTTGTTGTTGCTTTTGTATTCTTGTTATTGTTGCCATTGTTGTTGTTATTAGTAGTTTAATTAGTTACTTATCTCACTTTGAAACTGTGTGATTTCAAAAAAAAAAAAAAAAAGAAAAAAAAGAAAACAAAGAAAGATTTTGAAAAACCAACCTTGATCCTAAATCTGTTTTGAAATCTAGAATTCGTTCAAGAAGTTGTTGTTGTGAGTTGTGTTCAAAAGTTTTCAACTTTGTTTGAGTGTTTGTGTTGGGAGTTAAGAAGCAGTAAACAAGAAAAGAAAAAAAAAAGATAAATAAATTTGTGTAAAAATTTAGGTTCGAACGCTGGACCTCAAGCACACACAGACACACCACACACGACACATAACCAACTGCCCTAGGGACTTCTCAGGTTATATGTTGCACTTTTTATTTTTATAGTAGTAGTGGTCCTTTAAGCTTATTTTAGCTTTTGTGCTTTTTACAGCTTATTGAAACTGCTTTTTCCAAATTTTTTATTTTTCTCAGATTTGTTTTAGCTTAAATTAATTTCCAGGAAAATCTAGTATTTATTTAGATAGTTTTAGAATTTCTTTTGAGTTGATTAGCATTAATTAGTATTTAATTCATATTAATTAGAATTTTAATTAAATTTTTTATTTTCTTTTTTTCTAAAATTTACTTTTGTCTTTTAGTGCGTTAGAAAATTATTTTTAGGTCCGTAGGATTTGCGTAGCTAAAATTTCACGTTTTTACTTGTTACGTTGACGTTTATCTTAAATAAACGTCACGTTTATTTGTTTAATTGTGTTTTGGGATTCCCGATACCTAATCATGTTTCCCGTAGTATTTTAGGATTTCCCTAGTTTGCCAATTGCCTTTTGTTTCCTATTAGGTTGATTTATTTTCATCCTCGTTCATTAATTTTCCATTTTCGTTAATTTAACGTACCACAAAACCAAACAATCTTTCCAACCAAACATACAAGTCTTTAATCTCGATCTTTAACGAAGCTTTCCATTCACACCTCGTTGGGGTACGACTCGGGAAATCACTTCCCGGTCTCACAAATATCACATTGCACGAGTTTACGAGGTAATCTTTTTCCTAAAAGGTTTACTTGTATTTCTCCACGTCTTGTTGTCACTAACATTGACCTCACTTTGTTGATATTTTTGAATACTTGTTGTTTTACACACTAAAACACAACGAATCAAAACTCTATGATGGACTTCAGTTATATTCATCATCAGTCCAAAGTTCAATGAGCCAAACAAAATGAAAAAGAAGAATAAAAAGGATGAAGGCAGATCGAATCCAACAACCTATCATCTTAGATCTATAACAACGACAGAAAATAAATTATTGAACAAATAGATCTCAGTTTTCTCCTTTTGTACTCAATTACTCGTCAAAAGACAAGAGCCAAGGAGACTTAAACCATCATCGACCCTTTTCGAAGCAAAGCTCCAGTTTATATCCGAATATCTAAAAGAAAAAAGACAATAACAAATTTGTTATCATCTTTCTCTCTATTCGGTTTACACATGAACAAAAAGAAAATCAAAAGTAATTAAGGCCTACCCGAGACCTATTGTTAGATCTTGAAGTCAGGACCAACTGTGGTGATTCATGTATAAAAGAATATGAACTCTTGAAGGAGATCTTGTCGCCTGTCTTTATGATGCTTCGAATAACACAAGAAACATTGAAGTTGGGTTCTTTTTCTGGAATAATATGAAAAGTAATGAGTATGAAGAGCGAGTATCTTATGGTGTTCATGTTATTAAAGACAAGAAAAGGATGAGCATCGAATTGTGTTTGAAAGGATGAGCGTACAATTAGGGTAAAGGGATATTTTAATACCTGCTTATATGAATGTGTTGGGTTGGATCGAACATCATGATTTATTTTTTTTTACCGGGCTGAAACGTGGGCTGGTTACTGGATCCACATTGGGCTATGAATTGTTATTAAAATCTAATTATTGAGCTGAAAATTTTGATTATACAAATCTATTGTTATACATTATGTTACTTTCTTAGTGCAATATTTGGTAAAAGAAGAGTGGTATTTTGGTCATACAAAATTTTCATGGGGATACGGATACATTTTTGACAAGATCGGGAAACCATTATCGAGTTCACTTAAACCGTCAAAAGGCTAGAAATGGGAATTTAACCGCAAGATGTGACTACGGCGATAATTTTTTATTATTTATTTGAGATTGAAGTGAAATCTCACGGGGGCGTGTACTTAGTATCTCAAGATATCGGGGTTGGTTGGATGCATGATTCTTCGAGATCCTTGTTTGAGCTTTTGTCCGTACATATGACAGAGACTTGAGTTGTCTAGTTATACATGATGTAAGGAGTTACGTTGTAGTGCTCTCAGAGTATAACTATCACTTTAAAGGAGTTACGTTGTAGTGCTCAAGTGTCACCAAAAGATGTGGATAATTCAAGAGATGTTCATATACAATTAAGGATGGTAGGATGGGTATATAATTAAGGGGGGAAGTTAATCCATTTCATGCATATTACATCATTTGCATACAAGTGAAGAAAAAGTTCTCAAGCCGAGGTACAAGATGAAGACAAAGAGTGTCAACTGCAGTAATCCTCAGCACTTGAAGAGCCAATGATAACCTTTCTTTATTTGTATTTGTACTTGTAGGAAATGTTGTAAGTAATCCCTTATGTCGCCCCATTGGGGGAAGATTGTTAGAACCTAAGTTTATGGTTCTAACACGTAAATGGAACGACATTTACGGGATTACATTATCTATCTTGAAAGGCACAAACACATGGACTAGAAGCGTCATTATTGTAAAGTTATGTGTTTGTTAGCCTTTATATACCCCTCCATACTTCCATGGAGGGGTGAGACTTTGTGTATTTTCCTTTCACTTTTCATTATCAATAAAACACATAGTATTTCCCTTCTCTCTCTACTTTCTCTCACTAACCATGGAGGTCATCTTCTTCCATGTTACCCGACCTCCCGAATCCACAAATCACAATAAACTTCGGTCCTATCAAGGTTGGTTCTACCTCGAAATAGAACTCGGTATTTAGCTTTGTACCGGATAAACGTGTAAGCGACGATTGTAAAGGTTTCTCCACCGGGAAAGGAGTTTGTTGACTAGTGCTTTAAACTCTCGAGTTGGATACTCGGGGCGTGGACGTAGGGCAAGGAAAAAGAGTCCTTGTAGCCGAACCACGATAAACAATCGTGTTGTGGTTTGATCATTTCTTTCTCTAGTGTTGCTTGCTACTTATTATCTTTTAGATTATATCTTTGATAGTATCTTTGCTTATATCTTTGATTATTTGAAAAGTATATCTTAGATTATATCTTTGATTATATGAAAGTTTCAAAAGATAATTAACTTAAAAAGCGGTAAACTATTCAACCCCCCTTCTAGTCTTCCACAGATTGATCAAATAAATACGATTTAGGGCTAAAAATGACCCCCGAAAAGCGGTACACTTTTTGCCTTATCAGTTACGCTTAGTGTTTGCGGTGGTTTCAAACGGTCTATAGTCGTGGGGTGATCTCCAGCGACTCACCTAATCGTTGGTGTACTTCGGTATGTTAGTGTAAGCCCTTTCAGGGGTATC
Source organism: Artemisia annua (assembly GCA_014162995.1). Classification (NCBI taxonomy): domain Eukaryota; kingdom Viridiplantae; phylum Streptophyta; class Magnoliopsida; order Asterales; family Asteraceae; genus Artemisia; species Artemisia annua. The sequence goes on along the minus strand of LBNU01024897.1, from coordinate 63,507 downwards.
CGATTAGGAACGGCCATGGTAAGGGTTAGAAGGAGTCTTCACACTATGCTGTTGACAATCTCTAATTCCGAACCTGTAAGTACCGGTTGTTTTATTACTAACAAATTTTATGCAGCTACAACCACCATCGTGACACAAAGTTTCCACATGCTCATACATACATCACAAAGTCAAAGGAAAGTTCTCACAAAGATCAAAGGATAGCAACAGCCAAAGAAAGATTCTACGCCAATAAGAAGAATCTGCAAAGTAAAGTGACAAAGATCAAAGTGAAAGAAAGGGAACAACAAATGTATGTATGACAAAGACTAAAGACGTATGAGCATGTTGGAAAGGCGTTCAACCATCAATGACAAAGAAGTGACGAAAGGCTGATGACAGATGTATCCACCACAACAACAAAGAAAAGTCATTTATCGAAGATCACAAAGCATGAATGAACAAAGAACGGTGAACAATGAACTATAACTTATCTAATGATTCTTAAAGACGTCCAGAGCAATGAATGTTAAAGTTTAAAGACAAAGATGATGACGTTGCGCAACCTTCAATGACCTACATTTAGGGGGAGATTGTTAGGATCATATTTTATTTATAAAAAGTGTCGGTCATTAAAGTCTTGTAATATGTTGCTTTAGAATATCATTATGTTAAGTTTTACTCATGTATTCATGTTTTTATAAAGTCTAGGAGCAAAAAGTGTAATAATGTAATAGTTTAGAGAAGCCCTAGACTTCCACTATAAATACTCTTGTACTTTTGAGGTTGGTTGGTTCTCATGTTATGCTAAGGTTATGTTTTTCACACACACTTGAGTTCCCTCCCACTCTCTCTCTCTACTCTCTTTCTCTCTCTAAGTTTAACGCAAGATTAGTGAGTGAAATAGGTTGTTCTACGGTCCTACATGTTCATTGTTTTGGATTAAAAGTCTTCATGATGTTGTTTGAATTACTGCTGCTCATGTTTGTGTTAATATTGCTTAGATGGATTTAGTGCTGCTCATGAACTTCAAAGAAAATGTGCCAAGTATTTACTACTGCTAGTACAACAGTTACTACTGCTAGTGAAAGTTGGTACTGCTCAGAGATTAAGACCGTTTGAAGTTGCTAGTTGCTTATGGAAAAGATTATAGATACTTAGGAAACTATTGTAAGACATACTAAAAGATGTGTATAGTCACACTTATTAACACTTTTGGTCACTGTTTGCTTAATTCGTTGTTTGACTAAATATTATAAAAGGCTACACAAACATAAAATTCATGTGGCCATTGGATGATCAATAGTCACACAAAATACATATTTCTTCATTTTAAACAGCATATGGTCACACTTATTAACACTTTTGGCCACTTGATGCTTAATTGTATGTGACTAAATACCCAAAACAAAGATGCTTTGTGTGACTGAATATTACAAAAGGCCACACAAACATAAAATTCAAGTGGCCATTGGATGAACAATAGTCACACAAAATACACATTTCTTCACTTTAAACAACATATTGTCCAATGTTGCAAAACAAGGCCTACAAGGCCGATTAATTGCCGATTAGGTGCTACAAGGCCACCAACCTTTCCGATTTGTGTAAATCGATCAAACAACTCGATCAACCGTGGTCAACAACAGTTAATGACGGTCAACGATGGTCAAGCTTGCCCGAAACCTTCAAACCTTGCTGGAAATACCCAAAACTCACCGTAAAATTGTTTAATAAGTTATACTTGTTGTTTATATCTATTTCAAGATGTTTTTTTAAGAAAAATCTTGCGAGTAATACCTAAAATTTGCCGGAAATACCTAAAACTTGCCGAAAATACAGAAAACTTATCAAAAATGCCAATCCGATTAATCACCGATTAATCCCGCCTAAACCGATTACAAGCTACAAGGAGGTCGACCACCCGACTACCGATTCATGATTTTTGCAACCTTGATATGGTCACACTTATTGACATATTTGGCCACTTGATGCTTAATTGTATGTGACTAAATACCCAAAACAAAGATGCTTTGTGTGACTAAATATTACAAAATGCCACACAAACATAAAATTCAAGTGGCCATTGGATGAACAATAGTCACACAAAATACACATTTCTTCACTTTAAACAGCATCTGGTCACACTTATTCACACTTTTGGCCACTTTTTTTTTAAAAATTGTATGTGACTAACTCAAAAAAAACAATCCATTTTGTGTGACTAAATCATCACAAACGTCACATTTATTATATTCATGTGGCCACAGAACGGGAAATAGTCACACATAATACACATTTACTTGAATAAATCATCCCAAATGTCACATATATTATATATTTACGTGGCCAAAGGACGAACAATAGTTACTCTCAAAAAACATTCGTGTGACTATAAAGTGTTTACAGTCACTGATAATGACTAAACCAACAAAACTTGTGCCTAATTTGTCACACATATTCGGGGTTTTGGTCACTCTTTTTTGATGGAAAAGGCCACGAACTCAACAATCTGACCACATGCCACCTACGTCGGCGAGACCTTTGGTGACACACAACGAAAAAAACGTGTGTGACTATATGCATATCGTCACACATTTTTGGCGTGACCAATACAACTTTTTGTACCAGTGGCAGCTAATCAAATTGTTTATAGTGATAACNTAGCTAATCAAACTATTTATAGTGATAATCTTTATAATCCAGTGTTGACAAAGAAGTCCTTGTGACTGGTGATGCCTTAGATGTTGATAACCCTAAACAAGAGCAATCTCCCACAATGCCACGAAGCCTGAAGAACTCTCCATTCTATGAGAGTGATTCATTTGCCTCAACCGGTTCCTCCGCTGCCAGTCATGATGACCTCATGACCAAAATTCAATCCATTTCTAATCGATCAGGAACATTACCAACTTTCACAGCAATCATCGACGCTATCCTTTTGGCACCTATCAGGGAAGTACATTGGCGTACCTCGCCCAATTCTCAATAGTTGTACCCTAGAGACTCGATTCCTTGTTCTGCCATCAGCGGCCAGGCTTAACAACTCGCTCATCCTTTATCAATATGATTGCACAGCACACCCTGATCCTTCAAAGAGGTGCATAAGATCTCTCTGCTCTCTGTCGATCCTGTCATGTCTTCTCGGCTATTTTGGCTCATCTGTACCAGCAGCAACTCCTGCTGCCGTTCCTGCTGAGGAGGAGAATTACTCAGATAATGATCCACCTCAGCTAAAGAAGACTGATTCCCTCCCCACAATCAAGCCGTCATCAATTAAGGGGGAGCCTCATCAACTAAGGGGGAGCATTACAACTAAATGGATCACTCAATCAAGCCCTTGTCAACTAAGGGGGAACCTAAAGACAAAATGAATAAAGCTACTCCAGACAAAATGAATGAAGGACTGAAGGTTGACAAACTCAAAGCAAACGACAGCCACTAAAACATTCTTCACCAAAATTGATGATGACAAAAGCAGCTGCTTAAACAAAAGCTTTTGAAAATCAAGAAAACTGGTCTTGATCCAGAAATCTTCCAAGACAATCAAAAACTCCATTATGATGCCCATGATAAATTCAAGACCATTGAGATATAGATCTCAGAACAGCTTGAACTCCACGATGTCATAAAAAACGTGGCATCTGACGCTGCAATACAACTCAAAAGAATCCAGCAGAAAGGTTCAAATAAATCATGAAGTCGATTGAGACACTTGATCAAACTTCTCCAAGCAAACTCAAAAATCCTAGAGATAAAGCATCAAGAAATCTAACTTTATCAGAGGAAAGAAATGGAAAAAGTAAGATGTCCTTAATCAACCTAAGTCAGAAATGTTCTGAAATATTAAAGGGAAATGAATTAAAAATAAAATTCAATCTAGCCTCAAACAAGCAGCTGATCTACCTGATTCAAAGAAGTCATTGTAGACAAAGACGCCTCAGAGACAGGAAACCCTTCGAAATATCAGCTGAACCTGACCACGATGTAGCTTTTAAATTAAGCGAGAAGAGAAGTGCATTAAATTTCATCCTTTGTATTGTGTCACTCTCTCATTTTTCAACTTCTGTTAAAAATGTTACCAAATTATGTGTAAGAAGAAGTTGTCTTGCTCACTTACAATAATGTTGGACTTAGCATAATTTATATCCAAATAGGGGGAGATTGTTAGGTACAAACTATACCCACTGGTCTCTAACTAGGATTTGAACAAAAATTAATCTAAGTAAACGTCTCCCTGATAAGGATCTCAAAGAGCAGATCAAGAAGACTCACTGATATCAAAGTCATTAAGCCACTCCAGCAGAAGTTCAAGTCACAAGACATCGTCAAGATCACTTGAAGTCGTGCTCTCTAACTAATGCGAGTTAGTCGGTATGCACAAGGAACTCTAGCTGAAGTGAAAGGATTATCAGGGGTGGCAATACCCTGATGATCCTTCAACTCCCTAAATCAGACCAATGAAGCGTAGCTCTTGTCCACTGAGATTTAGGCGGGACTTTTCACTATTCTGTTTGAGCAGGAAAAAGTGAAGCTTAGTGATAAGTCAAATCAAAGTACAAGTAGTTGACTAAGGAAGTGAACAGTTGACAACACTATTCACAAAAGCAAGAGAGGTGTGTCTCCCAAAGCAAAAGTATTAAATGGAAGATGTACTCTTTTGTACATCTTCTATTAGAATCATGACATGCACCTACCTAATCTCACGAATAGCAAACTTGTACTAGTATAAATTGGATTGTTGGTCATAGTGAGGAGTTGTTGCTTCAGACAACAAGCCTGTAACTCTTGAAGCACGAACTCACTGATTGAACTTACAAGAATCTCTCAAGAGATCATAAGTTCACAAGCAAACTTGAAACTCTTTCGAGTCAAAGTTTGCTTGTTCAGAGAGTTGGTTTTTACATTGTCATTCAATTTAGTGTTTTCCGCACAACACTGTGTAGTTCTTTGATTTTTATCAATAAAGAATTATACATTGAAAAGTTACATTTCTGTGTTGTTACTTATATTGAATTAACTTATTATTTTCATAAAAAGACATTATTTTGGGAACAACGCACTTGTTAGCAAAACCCTTATTAAAAATTGATTTATAAGTTTGATATAGAGAACCATTTTACCCTTATTTGATACGCTTATTACAAATAGAGTTATTCTAGCTTTTGGCACAATAACTAACAATAATTAATTAGTTAAAGATAAAACTGTCATTCTAAAAAGAAGAAAAAGATAAAGAAAAGAAAAAACATTAATGAATTTGACTTATTTAAACTGCGTGATTTTTACCAAAAGACGATATTTCTGGATGGAGAAAGTAATATTTTTTAGAGTAAATTCATGACATTAGAGAATCCATATAAAAACAAAAGATAGTAAGCGGAGACTGATCTTCAAAACAGAAAGTCACACCCCCAAAAATGGATTTCAGTGGAAGAAAATGTCTCTGAGGTGCTATTAAATTGGATCACAACACATAGTAAAGAGAGCGGATTTACCTTATCCATTTTAAACAAAATTTTCATTAAAAGATTTAAATAAATTTAAAACATCATTTGAGTGCGGAAATGCAAGCCCATAAAAGAATTTATGTGGTCCTAGATACATTAGAGTAATCTATGACTATGTCATGCCATGTCAAAAGCTTTCACCAGTTAGCTATCGCCTTAAACCTGAAAATACATGCTAAAAAGTGTCAACAAGAGGTTGGTGAGTTCAGATGTTTATATAAATAACAATGTAGAGTAAAAGTAATGTGAGTTTAATAGTAGGTTCTGTAACCATTGTGTGGCGCACATTTTCATGAAATAAAATTTACCTTAAAGAAAATTAAAAATGTGGACCATAAGCAGAGTGTGTGATCATTACAACGAATATAATGTCACACAAAAAAAACAGTCTATTACGCTAGCTCTAAGTTCATGCAACCGAAGCTATGACAGTGGAGCATGCTCTAAAAGCATGTAAAATATATATATAGGGGCCCAACAAGTGTTTATCCCAAGACACTTGAGTTCCGACATGATATATGTTCGTTTGGTTATCCGGTCGAACCGAACGGGGGAGCCGCCCCCAATAGATCTATTTATAACATTCGTGCTTCCCAGCCGGAATTGACGGTTCATGATTTTGGGCATAGTGAGATTCAAAGGCTTAGGATAAACAATGTAATAGTTTTAAATAGCATGGATATCAGTGTTGGTCCATAAAAGAGTTTTGCATGTTTTCTCACCCCAAATTTTTGTAAAACAAGTAAAGAGCGTAACAGTGGGGCTATAAACTCACATATATGTTTCAAGCACTTGTGTCCATAATAAAGTAATCCAGTAGGTTATGAGTAAATAAATCATGTTTTCAAGTAAAAACGAGTAATAAGTTTAAGTATAAACCAGCATGTATTCTCTCCCAAAATAGTTTCAAACAAAAAGGTAGGGTCCAAGAACTCGCCTCACTAAATAGCAATAGTGAAAAGTCAAGTAGGGATAGTGAGCGGCACCGACACGCGACCTAGTTTAGTATGACAGTTTAGTTCACAGTTTCAGTTTAAGACTCGATGTGTGAAGTCTAAATAAGTTTAAAAGTTTTAAAATGTTTGTGTTATTGTTGCTTGTGTGGGAGCATTTATGTTAGGCTTATATATGTTCAAAACATTTTTTAACTAGCAATGAGCTAGAAAAAAAGTTACATGAAGAGAAATAGAGCGTCATAAGGGTTGTAAAATCACTCTATCGAATTAAGCGATTTTCTCCTAGATCTATTGGAAATCCACATGAAAGAGTGTTTTTATGTTGTTAAGAACATGGTCTTTATTTTGTTTCTTGGATTTGAAAATCATTTGTTTCGAGATATATGCTTACTTTCATATCTCCAATTTTTGACAAGAGAAATTGTACAAATTCATCTATCTCGACCATTGGTGAAACATTTGGTGGTAAAATAGATAGGTAATAGAGTGCCCTCAAAGAATCTTGAATCACTAGCGAATTGTTGGTTTTGATCAAGCACTTTATCAAGAACAAGATGGCCCCTGATGATCCGATGATGAGTTTATTTGAATCTAGCGCGCTTAATCCTAGAAAATTTGCAACAATTGCTGCTGATAAATTTTGGTCAGGTGAACCCTCACTTGGAGATTCAATTAGATCTAGCATCTTGTGTACTACTCCTGCTTCAACTATAGCGGCTTTGTTGCTGAATTTAACATCAAAGAAAATAAATGCAATTAACTTGCATTACACATTTAAATCCAAAAGAAAATATACTAAACCATGATTAGTTCACTGGGAAAGTACTTCTAAATTCAACTTATTTTTTTAACAATAACGAGGCTTGAACTCGCAAATTTTAGTTAACGTGCTAAAGTGTGTATAGGAGAGTGAGAAGTGTGTTACCGGTCATTTCCGATTCCAAGATTGAGAAGAGCATAGAGAGCAGAAATTTGCGAATCAAGATCCTTGGAATCAAGCATTACCACAAGCGGCGAAATAGCTCCAAGCGATGCAAAACTCGTTCTAGCTTCAGAATCTTCCTTAGCTAACTCCCTCACTTCTTTCAAGCCTTGTAATGCACCTTCTCCTCCACTTTGCAACTTTTTCACAATCTCTTTTAACTTTGGTGACGATTCATGCAGCCTTTTAAACCCTTTAAGTGTATCCGATCGACTTGCATTCAGATACAGAAGTCTTCACTTCTTCCATCTTTGGATTTTTCGCCACCAGAGACTTGAGAGACTTGCCAGTCTTCTGGTGGCGAGACATTTTACCGCCGCATTTCATTGTTTCAATGATTTTGCGGCGGCATGATGCCAAGAGCTTGTGACTACCATCACTAACGCGTGTTGTAGGTTCTTGATGGTGGGTGACAACTAATGATGTATGATTGTTTTTGTTGACACTTCGACATTTATGTGACACTTTGTAGGAAATGATTTTATATACTGAAAGAGTGAAATCAGAGCTCCTGCATTGGAGTCACTAAATAATTTGATAGTTTACCATATTCACGGACACACATAGTAGTACACATGTACACTAGTACTTTTGATTCAGAAAGATAGAGTGTGATGATCAGTACTAAAGTGAAGGGCTAAAATGTGAAGTTTATTGAGCAAGATAGAGACTAAAGTGATGTTGAGAGATGAAGCTTCAAATTATATAGTATACCAACTTTTTCTAGACAAAAACTTAAAAGATGCAACTTGTTATTAGTCTATTATTTATTCGATGAAATTTATGTTATTTTGTTTGCCAATAAAGAATAACTACAGTAGTGTTTTCTTTTCTTTTTTTTTTTTTTTTTTTTTTTTTTTTTTTTTTTTTTTNCCTCGATTAAGAAAATGAATAACGTCGATTAAAATAATGAATATCATCGATTAAGGAAATGAACATCATTGGTCAAGAAAACGCATCAATTGACCACAAGGCTTGAGGTAGAGGCGGCTGTGACTAGATCGCCAAATGAAACGAGGCTAAATGCCAAATCCAAGTTTGGAACAAGGTCCAAAATCATAAGAAAAATAGTCAAAATCCAATCCAAAATAGTGGAGACCAAATTCATAAATGTCCGAGAGTCAAATCAAGACATAGTCGGAAATCAAATCAAAATGAAGCCAAAAATTTAAATCCAACGTATCCAAAATCAAATCCAATGTAGCCAGAATCAAATTCAAACGTAGCCAAAGTCAAATTCACAATGGTCAAAACCAAATCCCAAAATAGCCAAAAGTCAACTCAAGACGTAACCGGAAATCAAATCAAAACGAAACCAGAAATCATATAAAAACGTAACCAAAATCAAATCCAAACGATAATTCCAATAAAATCGACGAGGCTTATTACGATAAGCAGCTCAGATTCAAATGATGTCAATCGGGTATAACCCGACCCAATGAGAACTATGCCCGATGGCGACAAACAGAAATTCCACATAAACGAGGACGTTTTAGTGGCGTTAGAAGCAATACGATTCATGCGGTGTTGCGATGCCAGTGTGTCGTGTGCAAGTGCAGGCTTAGGTGTTATGTTCAATGCTTGTGTGTGCACGCAAACTTATCATTCCTAAAGGCAATTCTAACCCGAACATATAGCTATTGTAACTACCCTCAGTATCACAAAATTCACCTCTGAGCCGGACATAGTTGATCAGGTCATGTCCAACTGTCCCTGGTTGAATGTAGGTGATCAGGCTACATTCACCCGAGGTTCAATGAATTTTGAAACACTCAGCCTAGTTACGCTAGTAATATGTCCTTTATATCCCAAAATCATTCCCAATACTACGACTAGTGTGCAAAATCAACATTCGGTAATGAGATTACGCGAGGAAATAGCGTAACTCAGTGATAGATGCAGAACTTGCATAAGCATATGGAAATGCTCATGGTGAATAGCTAGAATAGGCGGATATGAAATATCCCAAAAGTAAGGCACACACTAAAATGATTATATACTCAAACCCATCAATTATATCATAAACAATTCAACACATATACCATCAAATGTCTCATCAACTTATCATCAATCATATCATTCAATATCTTATCCAATGTATTCTTAGTTATCTAATCAACTACATCCAAAAATAAAATCTTATGCGAGGCATCGGCTTGGCAGGCAGGCACGTAGCGGTCATAGGGTTTAGTTTTCACAAAAGTGGTTATAGTTTGGGTTTTAAAATGCCCAATTCTCTATAACCTAGGCTCTGATACCAATCTGTAACACCCCCAAAATTCGGGTCTAGCGGAAGCATACATGCAATGGGGTGCTACGAAATTGGTATCACAACACAAGGAACAAAGAATGGTTTTTATTTCATTTATATAGAATAAATGTTGTTATCAAAAGCATATAGTTTACATGCTATGAAAATAGTGCGGAAATAGGCCCATAAAATGATTAAAGCGGTCCCAAATGTTCATCAGAGTCGCCTATGACCATGCCCCTTGCCAAGCGCCTTCAAATAGTGAGCTATCGCCTTAAACCTGAGAATACACGCTAAAAGTCAGCTTACGCTGGTGAGTCCATAGAGTTTAAGTTATAAAAACAGTTGTGGACCTGAAGAGTTTAGTGCTATGTGTGACTAGTGGCAGGTATAGACATCACAATCTCAATCTCAATCTCAATCAATAGTTTATCATCTTAGGAAAGATGAACAACGGTCACTAGCCAGGTCACAACAAGGAACCACCCGTTACTGCCCCGGATCTAGGCCGCAGCAGAGTCTATTCCAAACTAGGGTCAAAGCGCCCTAGCTCTAGGTCAACTCTACTTCCGTCTAACCTTATCTAGCCAACACATGTAGCAAAACCAAGTAGTAGCAGGTCCAAGAAAATGGTTTGAGCTAGGAAGCTCTCATATATAAACCAGGTAAACACATAACACATTCGAATATCCAAATCAAGTATATCGGTAAATCAATCAATCAATCAATCAATAAAATCTTAATCAATCAATCAATCAAATAATTTAAATAATCAATCATTGAGTTTAGTTAAAAAGAGCATGTATTCTCCCCCAAAAATAGTTATGAAAACTTGTTTAAAAGAAAGGGGGCTATGAACTCACCTTAGCCACAGCAATGCAAGAATCACGACCGACACAACTTGGCATCTAGAGCTAATCACAACGATATCCAAAAGATGGGCACGACGGCACCAAGTAGTACGAACACGAGAGTACGTCCTAATACGCATACGATTATCTCAAAATATAGTTCGTACAATAATAAAGTCTATAAAAGACAATGTGTCTTAGTTTTCGTGGATCACTCAAATCATTACTTATAAAAGTTTAGTATCAATGTTTCGTAAGAAGGTTTTATGTTTCGTGTGGCGTGGTAAGAAGACATAGACTCAAAATACTACTCACGCCAAAATGAAAAGACGTCAATATAAAACTCACGCCAAGATGATAAAGACATCAACATACAACTCACGCCAAAATGAAAATGACATTGACAGGATCAAGAAATACTAACAACTCAAGTTAATTAACGAAAATCTAGACAATGGCGACAATTAACTCTTTAATATAAAATAGGTCAATCGATAGGTTTCGGTATTTACCCCATAGTCCCAAATAGTTTAGAATAGTTTCGATAAGTTTTATAAGGAAATCGCAAGTTAATAATTCAAATATGAAAAGGTTTTAACGATCAAATAAAATTATTCATTTTAAATTCTTCGTCGGGTTTTATAAAGATAATCTTAAGAATGATTAGAAGTAAAATGTAAGTTTAGAAATAAAAATGTAAGTTTAAAAAAGTTTATAAATTTCGGCATGACGCGTCCATTTATATAACCTTTCCAAGTCAATGTGACTTAATTAAATCAATTTTCTCAAACAATGTTTCCCGACAAGTTAATAGAAAACTATAAAGTGTATTCGTTGTTTATTAGACATTATCTACTTATTGTATATTCGTCGCGAATCAAATATATTAAAGTCGTTAGAGTCTAATATATTGTATTCGTTTCAAGTCCAATAAGTCCAAATCGTCCAACCGTCCAATGAATATCAAATCGATAAATCCAACAATGTCAATATAAGTCATAATCCGAGTATTTAATCCATCAAGTGTTATTCAAGTCAAATCTCATTTATCAATACCAATATATCCGAAACGTACCAAAGTATACTTCGACAAAACAACAAATTGGTTTGACACAACAAATAATAATCAAACACAACTTTAATATTTTAACCAAAACTCCCTTTTGTTTACTCATGCCCTATGATAACAAATCTTAACTAAATTGAAAATAACCAAACACGCCATTGTACTTATTTCGTCTGCTTGATACACAACAATAAACTTGACACCCTCAAAAATAAGCCAATAACCTATAAGCTCAAAAGCCAACACAAATAAATTAACAACCCAAGTCCAAACCGAGACCAAGCCAACATGAACACACGATTAACAAATTATAAACAAAACCAATCACCAACTCGAGACCAAATCGTGAGCACCAACACAAACCCGAACACAGCCGAGACCAAAATAAATCAATAAGCAAATTTCGAATCCGACCAGCGATTAAGCCAAAATAACGACACAAAGTCAGATCCAAAACTGACCCGTATAGCTCCTAACTCGATCCAAATCTAAGCATATCAAAACAACTACCTTTTACCACACGAAAACTATTTATTAACATATTTAAATACGATTCTCATACCATGTTTTAATCCGGTTAATAATCCATCTTTATTCCGATTAAAATCCTCGTTTTAAATCCACGAAAAACAACACAAAACAATCTATACTCGGTTTAGAAACAAAAGAAAATGATGACGTCGTTTGTATGTCGAGCTTACCATACACGACGAGAGGAAGACGAAGGTAGTGGTGTTTCTTCGAGTACAACTCGAACCACCAAGCAAATAGACATCAACCTTCGGACCAAACAAATCCCAGGAATAAAATGATGATACCCTAGATATTATTCTTGTTTTCATTATTGTTATTTCGTTGTTATGAGAAAACCCTCGAGACCAGTGGGTTTCGAGTCAAACCGAGGTAAAACACCTCGTGAGTGTCGAGTTGAAGCCACCTTTGTGGTCCGTTATCAGGAAGCACGAAATGGGTGAGATGTTGGTGGTGATTCGAAGGTATAACTCGAATAAAAACGATGTTAACTCGGGTTATATGGCGCGTAAGTTATATCAAAAGGAAGAGGGTGGAAAGATGCGTGTGATGGTGGTGGAGGTGAGAACCCACTCGCGGTGGTGGTGGGGTTTTGGCCGGATTTTGTTGCCGGAAACATAGAGAGAGAAAGGATGGGGTGTCGGCTGGTTTTAGAGAAAGAGAAGGGGAAAATAGTTAACCCTATAAAATGAAATATAAGTGACCTTACATAGTGTGTAGGTAGAGTGGATAAATCACAGGGACCAACGGGTAATTATTACAAAGTTTAGGATAGGGTGGTTGTAACTTTAAACAGGGACCATTCATGTAACTTATCAAATCTTTCACGCAAGCGGTTCGGGGCACCTTTGAGTGAGTAAACGGAAGATTCATGATATAGAAATAACACTAATGCGCTTAGAATAAAATTTCCAATAAAAACGGATATAAATACGTCTAGTATCTCAAAACTCATACCAAACTCAAAATAGATAATCGTTTCTCCAAATAGAACTATGGAGAAATTTTGCGGGTTGTCACATCATAAGCATCACAGAGTCAAATAGTTGACTCCCTCCTAAAATTGTTATCTATTCAACCTTTAATACTTTCAGAATCTAACTGCGGTGGTATAGGTATAATACTTATACAGTTATACCACCTCTAAAAATCATGAAAAAATTAATTTAAATGAAGGACGCCACAAATTATGATATTTCTAAAGGTTGGAATCTTGACCCAGTTTACTTATGCATGGGAAAATCTGGGTTGTAGTTTATCTCAAACGGGTCAAATAAAAAAAATGCAGCTGAAACAAAATGGGTCAAACGGGGTAGAAAGGTGCCCAAAATCTATTTTTAATGCATACAACCTCCTAAATTGTTATATGCAAAGATAGACTATTATCGTAATAAAGTTATTCCTGTAATCATGAATTCATGATAAACACATTAGTTTTTACTAAAACTTTTAAAAAATGGACAAAACAAGTTGGCAGGGTTAATATGGGAAACTTAGTCGATTATAACTGTACGTTCTTTTATAACGGGGACATATATTCTGGTACATATCAGCGTAGTTAGGTGGACAATAAGTTTGGGACGGAGGGAGTATAAGGGAAGAAACATTTACTTAAAGATTAACTTTACACATGCTTATTTAGTCGCTAACAGGTGCAACTAGAAAACCTGTACGAAGACATATATAACCGATGGTAAGTGAAATGACAGCTTACCCCTCCATTGAGTGAAAGACAAGGCGAAAATACTAGTGGATGAGTATGCTCTTTGCGAATCTAGTAACAACCCATTTTCCAAATTAATTTACTCTCACCAACATTATTGCATTGCAACCTTGTCTTGAATTAGTATGTTGTTTTCTTATCTGCCCAAATTGGTTCTTGACTTTTGTATAGTAACCTTCTTTATTACAAGAAAGCTTGCAAGATATAATTTTCTTATCAACCTGTGAACGACGGCACTGATCAATTCTCATCTTGAATCCAACACTTCTTGCATATTCATCATAAATTTTCTTGGCATCAATCTCGGAGTCAAACTCCATACCCACACGTGGTCTTCTTCAACAGTTATCCTGTTCAAATGTAAAATCATTACCATCACCATTTCCCACTTGCCCAGCTGCTATATCAATATCCACTGTTACCAAAAAATGTTGCATGTCATCCAGATGTATATTTACCACTTTCAATGGTTTAAATCGAATAAAATCGAATGGTGAAATTTGGAACATAAGTAAACCATTTATTTACTAGGAAAGTGATGCAGCATTCATAATACATAAGCTCATACAATAATTCATAAGAAATACACAAGACGAACTTCGAAACTTAAACACAAACATTTTACACAGCAATCACTGTGACATACACAAAGATCTGTATTTGTTAGTCAATATTTTGTGTGATTAAAAAAATATGTTAGATTACAGTAACACTTCTAAAAGTGTGAATAGAACAAGAATAGGAACCCGGCGACCGGCGTGAACCGAACACCCAACCTTCTAATTCCAAGTCAAATGTACGTGACCCCTCGGTTTTAAAACCTGTTATTATTTCTGTATTTAACAACTCTTTATGAGAAAAGCAAACTTCAAAGAAGAAATCCACTTGGTTAAGCTGTTGCCATGAATATATGACATTCAATAAAAAAGTAACACAATGAACATCTAGCACTCTGCCACTTTATGCAGAAGTGAAGAACTAGCTTACTTTAGAACCAACAAAACCTTTTCGGCAACCAGAAAATTGATAAAAGACTGACGGAACCAGTAGTATTTAGGACCTTGCTAACTTGATTGACAATCCTACTTGGGCAGAACCGCAGATCTGCCTTGAAGAAACCACATAGGAAGTGTTTGGCCAGATTCTTAACTCATTCACACTGACACCATGTTGCTTAGTCCATGAAAAGGACGAAAAAACTGCATATATTATTTACACCAACTGTAAAAAACAGCTAACACTACTTTACCTTTAGGATTACCTAAGATTGGAGGACTAATGAAGTCGTGCGTGTACTTCCCTTTGGAAGAAACAGTATATCAAAAAATAAAAGTACTAATGAACTTGGATCAGAGATTAGTGTTTGAAATGCCATAAACACAAAACAGAATACAGAAAAGAAAATGAATCCGGTGTGAATCGAACACACAGCCTTCTGATTCCAAGTCAGACGCGCACCCATTGCGCCTCGGATTCTATATGTTTTCATTGCCCACTGTTTTTTATATATGCCATAATTAAGAAATCCACATACGCGTTGTTGGTTTGTACATCTTGCAGAAAAAGCTATACGAATGCAGTAGCAAAAGAATATTTATCTCTATAGTTTGGCTTTTAGCACTTTGTAGCTTTCATAATTGTCATTGTTTTCTTTTTAAATCAAGTCAATCATTAGACTTATTAAACTAAATATAGAATATATATTGAAAATAAAATATGAGACATTAACCTGACAGATCAAACATAATATATATACACTTGACATTAATCCATGAGTAAGTAAGACGAAGTGAACCCTTTTGGATATGTATGCTTCAGATAAGTATATGTTAATAAAATCGAAGTGAACACATTGTGATGGTAAGCAATACAAAAGTGAACTCGCGCACCAAGTTACCATCACAAAGTTTCAGTTTCAAGCAACACCAAAACAAATACAGTTCCTAAAAAAAGCAGAAATCTAATCAAACTTCTTCATTCAACTCCACCCATCATTTTTGCTAACATAGTCATTAAAGGTAATGAACCATCACCAAGGTGGCCTAGTCGTAAGGCGTCCTGATGTCCTCACAAGAGGTAGGTTTGAACCTCAGTATGTAATCATTTTGGGGTGGCCAGAAAAAGGGATTGGAAAAGGTCACATGGATACATCGGTTAGGCCACGTACATCTAAGTCAAAGATTCTTGTTTACCAGTTTTACTAGTCACTAAAGCTAATGATTAGTATCCTTAACTTAAGATAGTGTAGTCATTTTCAATGTATTCAATATTTAATAGCTCTTGTGATTGGCTTGCTGATTTAAAAATAACATTATGCTGGTGTGGAAGATACAAAGTACTAAAAGCCAAACCATAGAAAATTATTATTCCTTTGCTGCTACATGTGTCCAGATTTTCAGGCAAGATGTACAAGCTGATAAAGCTTATGCGGAATCCTAACTTATAGGATATATAAAAACAGAGGGCAATGAAAACATATAGAATCCGAGTCGCAATGGGTGCGAGTCACAAAGAGTTTAACATACGCTTTGTCTGTATGTACATCTTTTATGAAAAGCTATACACACGTAGCAGCAAAGGAACTTTTGACTCTATGGATTGGCTTTCAGCACTTTGTATCTTTCACAGCTGTTATTGTTTTCTTTTCAAATTATAAGCTAATCACCAAACTTACAAATAAATAATGAAACATTAACCTAAACTAATGACGACAAATCAATATAATATACAGCTCACATTAATCTATGAGTAAGAAACAGGAAGTTTCCAGCAGCTGAATTGTAGGCACAAGATTTGTATCATTATCTACTATTAATCTCGCACCTTCTGAATTTAGGGGTTTCTTCTAAAAAGTAAAAAAACTGGAGTCCATAGATGCTCAAAATTAGTCATACATTCTACTTCAAAGACAATCTAAAGCACTCTTTCCACTAAATTATAACAGGACGACGTGCATCTAAGATAACGATAATCTAAATATTGAATCCTACTCCTATACATGACCAAAAAATTACTAGAAATATATGACATTCAAGGTATATACATACAATGTCATATAACCAATGAATCCGCATACTAAAACACTTGTGTTCTTAAGTCAATTCCATACAAACACGAGTTGTTTCCCAACCTCAGATGGTAGCCTTTTTTAAGGAGTTTATGTTGAGTTGTGGAGACTGGTACAGGCTCGGTTAAGCTCTGACGTTAATCTATCAAACGTACAGAGGTAGGACTTTGTGTATGCAGTAGATCCTTAGGATCCTAATCTTAAGTGAAGCAGAAGAAGATTGAAAAAGTTTTGTGTGGTGAGACATAGGCTCTGACGCCATAGCAGAGGGTTCTACAAAAGGCTTGATCCAGACGCTCTGTCAGGCGGACAAAGGCTCCTGGGCTGTAACTAGAAAGCTAGGGTTAGGTTTTCCACCACTCTAAATACCCCCCTCAATGTAATTGCCAACTTGATACCTTGTGTGCATTTGTACCTCGTGCAATTTGGCACTCAGAGCCTGTGCAGATTTGCACAGAGCTTAATAATCTCTCTGGTTTGACCCCGTGGACTGCCGCGACTATCCTAGTCCTGGATACCACATTATATCTTGTGTCGATATATATTCCGTAAGCTTTGTTTGTGTTTATTTGTTTGTTATAAGGTGTGTGCAGATGCTATATACGCTGCAGTTTATATAAATATGGCATTGCTCGTTAGTGACAAAAAGGAAAAGTTCAAATGATGTACCTTTCGAATGGAAATCCGTTCTTTTCACTTGGGCTATATAGTTTTTCATGTTTTCAACTACTTCTTGCACCTTGGAAGAAACTTGTTCCCCTTGGTATTCAACATCAGCTAGAAGGGCTTTAATAATTTTTCCCAACAGGCTGCATATAGTTGGGTTTGGTGTTGTAATTCCACTGTAAATTCTCTTATCTAACTATCTTTGTCTCACTGCAAACACACGATTTTTAGTAGAAAAATCTACCACGTTTATTTGATACTGAGCTAGCTTGATACTTAATACTTCTGTCAGTAAAGACACAATCATTATACCTTAATAGCAAATTTGATGACTTTTTATATTGTCTACAGAAAACTATTTTAGCTACTAGATATAAATGGAATATGTTACCAATCGTAATTTGCAATCTACACTAGTTTACAAGTGCGAGGCAACTCCCATTCTTCTATCTCTAAATGTGCAGAAACAAACAAAATCTAAACTTAAAACTATGATACTGCTTGTTGAGTTCACAACACACTGATATAGGAATGTAGAATCAAAAAGTGAAAAAAAGAAAAATCAAGAACACATTATTTAAATAATTCAAGATGACTTTGATAGTT
>LBNU01024897.1:10793-29839 GCA_014162995.1 Artemisia annua | reverse complement strand
GTCGGTTTGAGATAACTCGACGGTACCATAAGGATAAACTTTGGCAATGGTGAATGGTCCAGACCAACGGGTTTTGAGTTTGCCCGAGAATATCTTCAATCGAGAATTGAAAAGAAGGACTCGATCACCAACGTTAAAAACGCGGTTCTTGATTTTGGAGTCATGAATCCTTTTTGTCTTTTCTTTATAGATCAAAGAATTCTCGTAGGCCTGATCACGTAGTTCATTTAATTCATTGAGCTGAACTTTACGGTGATCACCCGCTGTTTTAAGGTCGAAGTTGGCATGCTTCAAGGCCCAATAGGCTTTGTGCTCAAGCTCGATCGGTAAATACACGCCTTTCCATACACAAGCTTGTAAGGAGTACACCCGATGGGTGTTTTGTAAGCGGTACGAAAGGCCCAAAATGCATCATCTAATTTATCCGACCAAGATGCACGGTTTTCACCTACGGTCCTCTCCAGAATTCTTTTAATACCTCGATTTGAAACCTCCACTTGTCCACTGGTTTGTGGGTGATACGCAGTAGAAAGACGGCGAGTGACACCATACTTTTGCATGACTTTATCAAATTTGTCATTGCAAAAGTGCGTACCGCGATCACTTATGATAGCACGTGGGGTCCCAAATCGAGCAAAAAGAGAGTTTAGAAACTTCACAACAACTCGGGCATCATTGGTGGGTAATGCTTTCGCCTCAACCCATTTTGACAATTAGTCAACAGCCACGAGTATGTATTTGTTTCCTCGAGATGATATAAACGGCCCCATAAAGTCAATGCCCCATACGTCAAAGATTTCACAAACTTGAATGGCATTTTGTGGCATTTCATTCCTTTGTGAAATATTTCCGTGACGCTGACAAGCGTCACAAGCTTTGACAAAGTCATGAGCATCTTTATAGATTGTGGGCCAATAAAAACTGGAGTCAAACACCTTTTTGGCGGTGTAGTTTGGGCTATGATGTACCCCCGTGGGTCCATCATGACAAGCTTTAAGAATATCCATGGCTTCTTGGCCATGAACACACTGCTGGATGAATTGATCCGCACAGATTTTGAATAAGTAGGGGTCGTCCCAAAAATAGTGTTTAACA
This sequence comes from Artemisia annua, assembly GCA_014162995.1. Taxonomy (NCBI): domain Eukaryota; kingdom Viridiplantae; phylum Streptophyta; class Magnoliopsida; order Asterales; family Asteraceae; genus Artemisia; species Artemisia annua. The sequence goes on along the minus strand of LBNU01024897.1, from coordinate 28,744 downwards.
TCCTTGAAGAACTTATTCTCCTGTTGGGACGACATCCCTTTCACAACAAAATTACCCGCATGGTAGTTTGCGAAGTCAGCAAACAATGGGGTAATAGCATCTCCACGAGAAGAAACCACATTGAGTGTTTCAAGAGGAAATGTTTCATTGATTTCCTGTTTCTCAAACACGTCTTGGTGAGGGTTTTCTAGACGGGACAAATGGTCAGCAGCCAGGTTCTCAGCTCCCTTTTTATCACGAATTATGATATCAAATTCCTGTAGAAGGAGAACCCAACGGAGCAATCTCGGATTTGCATCTTGTTTTGCAAAGAGGTATTTCAAGGCCGAGTGATCCGTATACACTACGCATTTGGTCAAGATCAAATATGGCCGAAACTTCTCAAACGCATACACCACGGCTAGTAATTCTTTTTCCGTAGTGGTGTAATGAGTTTGAGCCTCGGTCATAGTTTTGCTTGCATAATGTATGGGCTGGAAATGTTTGGTTTTGCGTTGCCCCAGGACTGCACCGATAGCAAAGTCACTTACATCGCACATTAGCTCAAATGGCAAGTCCCAGTCGGGGGCAACTAGAATGGGTGCTTCAGTAAGTTTTTTCTTCAATGTTTGAAAAGCTTCAATGCACTCAGGTGAGAAGATAAAAGGAGCATCCTTCTCAAGGAGATGGGTCATTGACCGGGCGATTTTACAAAAATCTTGTATGAATCTATGATAGAATCCGGCATGACCCAAAAAAACTCCTAATACCTTTGACGGTTGTGGGAGGAGGTAGTTTGGCAATAACATCAACTTTAGCTCTATCAACCTCGATCTCGTTTTTTAAAATCTTATGGCCGAGAACAATGCCCTCTTTGACCATAAAATGGCTTTTCTCCCAATTTAGACAAAGATTGGTGTCTTCACACCGCTTTAGCATGTTTTCTAAATGAGAGAGACATATTTGGAACGAATCCCCAATGACTGAGAAGTCATCCATAAAGACCTCCATAATTTTCCCGATCATATCGTGGAATATGGCCATCATACATCTTTGGAACGTGCCAGGAGCATTACATAAGCCAAAAGGCATACGTCGGTAAGCAAAAGTTCCGTAGGGGCATGTAAATGTGGTCTTTTCTTGATCTTGTTGATCAATGGGAATCTGGAAGTAACCCGAGAAACCATCTAGGAAACAAAAGTACTCGTTTCCCGCTAATCTCTCAAGCATTTGGTCCATGAAGGGTAAAGGAAAGTGGTCTTTACNAGGCATACGTCGGTAAGCAAAAGTTCCGTAGGGGCATGTAAATGTGGTCTTTTCTTGATCTTGTTGATCAATGGGAATCTGGAAGTAACCCGAGAAACCATCTAGGAAACAAAAGTACTCGTTTCCCGCTAATCTCTCAAGCATTTGGTCCATGAAGGGTAAAGGAAAGTGGTCTTTACGGGTGGCTTCATTTAACTTGCGATAGTCAATGCACACACGCCATCTCGTAACCAGTCGAGTAGGAATTAACTCGTGTTCATCATTTTGAATGACTGTGATACCTCCTTTTTTGGGAACACAGTGAATGGGGCTAACCCAAGGACTATCATAGATAGGGTAAATCAATCCGGCATCAAGAAGTTTGAGAACCTCTTGTTTGATAACTTCATGGATTTTAGGATTAACCCTTCTTTGATGTTGAACTGCTGGTTTAAAGTCATCCTCTATTAAGATCTTGTGTGTACAAAATTCTGGGTTAATACCCTTAATCTCGGATAGTTTCCAAGCAATGGCTTGCTTGTGTGACTTCAATACCTTTATGAGAGCAGTCTTTTCCTCATCTTTCAAGTCTTTAGCAATGATGACGGGTAATTTATCATTACCCTCCAGAAATGCATACTCAAGATGAGGAGGTAAGTCCTTAAGCTCGACCTCAGAAAAATCATCAGATTTTTCAATCGTTTTAATTTCCTCATTATGAAGTTTTTGTGGAAGAACAGGAGGAGGAGAGAGATCTTCATTTAACAGCTTCTCAAGGAAAAGGATATCCCCCTCCGGGTCAATCTCTTGGTTATCAATTCCATCGGGAATCGAATCATTTTTTAGAAAGGCCTCTATTTCCTCTAAGACGAAGTCACTTCCCTCAAACAGAGTGAGAGAAGGAGAAGAATTAGCGATTATGGGTTGAGAAGAGGGAGTGGGATTGCCACTCGGAGAATTATGAACATAACCAAGAACTTCTTGAGAGTACTCCTCAGCAGCAACATCAATGATATCTATTCGGTTAACCGATTCAGAATCATAATTTGAGGAGTACCTCGAAGTTTGATCGAGGTTAAAGGTGACAGCTTCATTCCCAACACGTAATGTGATTTCTTGCTCAAATACATCAATGAGAGCTCGGCCCGTTCTCAGGAATCCTCTTCCAAGAATGAGAGGAACCCTTGGATCAGCATCGAATTCAACAACAATGAAGTCAGCTGGAAAATGGAACTTTCCTACTTTTACGAATACGTCCTCAGCAATGCCAAGGGGACGAGAAATGGAACGATCTGGAAGCTCAAGAGTCATGCAGGTAGGAGTAAGTTCCGGAAGAGAAAGTTTCTTCCATATTGAGTGAGGCATAAGGTTGATGCTTGCACCCAGATCGGCCAAGGCAAAGCATTCAACCATTCCCAGAAATACACAAGGAATGAGAAACTTTCTGGGGTCTCCAAGCTTTTCAGGAAGCTGTTTCAATAGAACTGCTGAGCAGTTCTCATTCAGAGGAGTTTTAGCCATTTCAAACAGCTTTTCCTTGTTGCTTAACAAGCTTTTGATTGTTGATGCAAACTTGGGCATCAGAATGATAGCATCCGCAAAGCTTATGTCAAAATGCAAATCTTGAAAGATTTGAAAGAATTTGTCCATTTGATGACTGGCTTTTTCGCGGAGCTTTTGCTTGTTTAGACGTGATGGGTAAGGAATGGAAGGTTTGGATTTAGGGGTTTCAACTGGGATTTCTGAAGGTTCAAAGACAACTCCTGGTTTGGATTTGGGTTTCGGGACAACTTGAGGGTGGACGTGTGCGGTACTTCGTGGGCTAGTAAATTGCACCTTGTCCTTAGTCGCCTCAGGTTCACTTTCCACTACCTTGGGAGGAGAAGAAGAGGTAGAAGGAATCGTGGGTCCATCATATCAAACACCACTTCGGGTTGTGATCGCCTTAGCGTCGCCTCTCAGATTAGCGATCGTGTTGCTAGATAGAGTACCTGAGCCCGAGGGTCGATCATTTAAAGATTTCTTGAGTTCTGAGATCTGACTGACCAACAACCTATTTGTTTCTTCTTTGGATTTCATGAATTGTTTCAGCAACTCATCAGAGGATGATGGAGTTTGAACAACAACTTGAGTTTGGTTAGGAAAATTTTGAACTCGGTTGTTTTGGTTGAAACTTTGGTTTTGAAAATTCCCTTGGTTTTGATTACCATTACCCTGATAATTGTTTCCCTGATTGAAATTACCATGACCCTGATTTCTGTTAAAATTTCCTTGATTTTGAAAACCTTGATTGAAATTCCCATGGTTTTGAAAACCTTGGTTCATTCGATTCTGGTTTTGATTACGGTTTAGGACATTTTGGTTTTGATTGAAACCGGGTGGTCCAAGGAAATTGTTAGAACGATAGCTAAGAAGATTGCAGTTGGTAACCATTACCTCCCGAATTATAGGAACCTTGAGCAGCATATACATTCTCTTGATTGTAAGCACCAGTGGCTGGACACTCAGAATATGGATGTGGACCTCCATAAGTTTCACAACTTTGAGTAACGGCTTTGACTTGTTGATTTTGGATTGTTTGGTTCATCCTCAACATAGCCGTAGAGAAATCATCCATCTTTTTAGTGAGAGCCGCTATTTCAGAAGATGCTGGAGTGATAGACTTACATGATTCATCCCTCTCAGCTGAGGAATCCCAAAAATTATGGTGGGCAGTTATGTTTTCAATGAGATCATAGCACTCTCCGGGACGCCTTTTCATAAAGGTCCCGCCAGCAGCAGCATTGAGGATATCTCGGTGTCTCAATGTTAAACCATTATAGAAGGTATCTATTATGGTGACTTGTAACATATTGTGGTTAGGACACCGATCAATTGCAAGCTTATAGCGTTCCCAAGCTTCGAACAAAGATTCGTTGGGAAGCTGACGAAAGTTACTAATGTCATTTCGTAACTTGGTAACCATGGATGGTGGAAAGTATTTGGCTAAAAATTTAGTTACCATCTCATCAAAAGTGTGAATCGAATTCTTGGGAAGTCGATCAAACCATGCAGTGGCATGATGGGTGAGAGAATAAGGGAAAAGGGAAAGACGAAGGGCATCATCGGAGACACCATTCTGTTTCATGCTTTGGGTGACGGTAAGAAATTTATCAAGATGCCTGTTTGCATCGTCACCAGGTAAACCGTGGAATTGGCACGAATTCTGAACTTGCTGGATCATATGATGCTTAAGTCCAAAGTCCGTAGCCGTGATGTTAAGGGGGCAATGGGTCCACCGCTTCCGTGCATTGTTGGTTGGCATAACTCCTCCATCGTTCGGAGATCGGGAGCTGGTACATCCTTAGAAGGATCTTCTTTGTTGTCGCTCATGTTTACTTCCTCAAAGTTTGGGAAGTCGACTCTTTGATTACGATGAATGACCCTTTCTGGATTTGAAAGTGGAGAAAGGAGGTCGTTTAAGGATGAACGAGTGTTCATACACTGAAAACAACAGTGTTTGAATGAAAACCAAAATTTTGAAAAAGAAAAATATTTTTGGGTTTTTAATTATTATATATATACAAAGAAAAAGGAGAATATTTTTGTGTTTTAAGTTTTATGAAAGCGAAAACTTCTTGACGAAGGATCTTACAAGACACTAATCGTTAAAACCGTAACGATACTTTCACGACACACGCTCCTCGGCAGCGGCGCCAAAATTTGATTTGCTCCAAACGGTCAGACAATATTGACCAAGGTAAATGGTCAACAAGGTCAAACAGCTTAGGCCAAAATTGATGTGTTCGGAATACACATGTTAAACTTTCGGATGAAAGTCAACGTGCAAAACACAACACAATTCGATGTAAGAATCCGGATAAGTGATCACCCGGGTCGTGTCCCAACGAGGTGTGAATGTAGAATATCGTTTGAGGTTCGGGAGTAAGGTGCTTGCAAGGATTGGGAATGAGAAATTTGGTTTGTGAATAAGAAACGTAAAGCGACAAAACTTGAAATGTATAAGAAACTAGAGACAAGCGTTATAATTAAAACAACGTACGTGCATAAAAATAAAAAGCGAAATCTAATCAACACTAGACCTACGGGTATAAAAATAATTTACCTACGTACTAAATGACAAAAGAAAATTTTAGAAAGAAGAAAAATTAATTATGAGATAAAAATTATAGTTATTATGGATTAAAATCTATTAAACACTAATTAAACTCTAATAAATACTAAAACTTTTCAAATAAATCTCAAACTTTTTACACAATTACTACAAGTTAATATTAGCCTAAGAAAAATACTAGGAGGGGGGAAACAATATAGAAATAAGCAGATATTAAGCTAACTAGAGCTAATAAGTAGAAATAAGCAAAATAGACAACAACTAATTAAACTCTACACAATCTATATATATAATAAACGAAAGTTTTTTTGAAAACTCTACACGTCATTTAATCCACTGTGGCACATCTTCCACGTCACTTAATCCATGTCATTTAATCCACGTGTCTGTCTGCTTTATTTTTAATGACCGCCTCTTTTGTTTAAGTTACATATCCAACACTATCACCTGTTTTTCATAGTTCCTTCATCTAATTTTCATCTTAAATTACACATCCTACTCTATAATAATCTGCTATTTCATCTAATCTCAAATTTCCTTCATCTGATCAACTCGCATGAGGTATGTTAACTTAGCAACTTTTGTTTTTCCGTTTGTGTTAATCAGAGTAATCAACAGTCCAAAAATTTTATCCAAAATTAGGGTTTTAATTCATATGTTTAGGATTGTAATTTATATGCTATCGATTTAAATGTTGAACGCACACCATTTTTAAAATCCTAATTTGCAATCTAAATTTATGGTTCTAATTGATATTCTATTCATTTAACTTTTAGTCTTGAAATTAGAAATTGATTTGATTATTATTGTTTTCAAACAGATGGTGTGGATTTTTTGATATCTAATGCTACGAATACCGATAACAATGGGTCATAAATTGATTCAGTTTTTAGGCATATATACTAGATTTCATAAGTTCAAAAAATGGTTGAAATGGATTAAGATATTTGTGAAAGCTTACATACTTCTTCTTGTTCGTGGAAGGTAAGTTTTGAAATCTTGTGTTAGTTGACATACTAAAGTGGTTGTTTGGGATTGCGTATTAGTAATGATCACTTTCTACTAAATTAAATATTTGGGATTGTTATCAACAAGCATATCAATATAGCACTTTATTCCTCAACGCTTAGACGGGGATGATTTATATTGCTTGTGACGATTCTCTTAGTTAGATTACTTTAATTAACTATTACTTACACTCACATAAAATGTGGCAAATAAGTCTATTTTTTGGTACGCGTATTGTTATATACGTTTTTACAACAGGTTGCACTTTTGTCGTTTCAACCATGAAACTTGCTGAAATTATACATAGAAGTTAATCGAGAGAATAAAATGTCCGAAGGTCACCAAGAAATTGGAAATCCACTCTTATACATAGAAGGTAATCCACTCTTAAAAGTACTACATTAAGCGATATACTAACTTAAGGATGTATCTCAAAGTCATATGCATTCTTATAAAAGAAACTAAATCTGGTACAAATTAAAATAAAATGTAGTCACATGTAGCAAATAAGAAGATGTTGAAGTGGGATAGACTTTTCATGGTTTGTGTTTATACACGCAAGGTGTTCTGCTCTGTTCTATAACATTGATTACTTGCTCTGTTCTATAACATTGATTACTTTGCCTTATTCGAAATATGCCCTTGTGACTAAATTTTCATTGTAACATTTTTGACCTGTTTCTGAGTATGATATATTATCTAAAATTTACCTGTTTGACCTTATATAGGGAAAAAAATGAAATAATAATATGAATTGACTCTTCCTATATAAATGGGTCAAGGTAGACTATTTTAGTTTTAACCGAACAATCTTCTAATGTTTTGTAAGCTCAAACTTTATTTTGGCCATATTGGTTTCAGGAGGACTTGGGTGTCGTGGTGATTGAAACTTACAACTACAAGTTATAGTGTGGTGTGTGTGGTTCTTCAACAAATGTTTTATTTTTCTACCATGTAAGTTCGAAATTGAATTCACTTTAGACAAATCTTGATCCATGTCATTTATGTTTATGAAATTCTAAAGGGCAATGTGATTATGAAGTCAAGCCCATAAATAGCACAACCTATATAGAAGCATATCCTGGAAAGATGAAAGTATTGGACGATGATATACTTGCTTTTTGTATGGTGGAAGAAATAAAAGAATCTATCTACCACAAGATAAATAAGTCGTGCTAATATGCGAGGATGTTCGGATTTAACCGATAATTCATGATCCTCATGATTATGACATATGTGGTATTTTAGTTACGCTGTTATGTAATCAAATCATATTAGTAATTTGATAAGTCACTCAAATTATTACCATCTAGACTGTTGAACAATGTATAAATGAGTTTAAAAATAATGATAGCATGTTAAAAAAAACTTGTGGTGAGTTTGGTTCGGGTTAACTTGTGGTGATGTTGGGAGATTAGTGGAGTTGGGTAGGTCGTAAAAAAAAGGATATTGTTGTGGCTGGTCGTAGTCATGTTATAGTGCAAACAGTTTGTTAAAGTTCGGATTTTGTACACAAATTAGCTAAACATATATACAGTAATTAAAGTTCGAATTTTGTAATTATACTTAGGTAAAGTATGTTGCTATTTTATAAAATTAGCGCTAATTATTATTGTCCGCAGTTATGAATTGTTTTTCATCTTTTAGCGTGTGAATAATGCATGCATTGTTTGACTTGGAGAATACACACCAAGAGCTCAAGAGTGACTTGAAGGACTTGTACATTAACTCCGCAAGGTAAATGTCGTGCCTTTGGATTTGACGTTAACATAGAGTTTGTTTTTTATTTGCTGATTTATATGGTCTTTGTTATCTAATTGCAGCCAGATTGATGTCGCCGGTGACAAGAAAGCTGTTGTGGTCCATGTTTCGTATAGATTGAGCAAACCACTGCTAGATTCATACTAAGCTTGTGAGAGAACTTGAGAAGAAGTTCAGTGGAAAGGTATTCATGCTTTAATTTGATTTCTTCTTTGTTGTGTAGTTTCTTATCATAGCTTGATAACTATTATAACAATATGAATTACTATTACTATTAGTGTAGCAGTGTGGCCTCATCATCTATCAAAAAGGGCAGCTCCTGAAATACAAATGCCATATCGAGCTTCAAATGCAACAACTTTTAATAACTAATGAAATAAAACTGAAAACAAAAAGCGTACAGGAACGTATCCACCTCAGCGATATTAGATATAATAACACTATATTTGCAACCTTGATGACTATGTGAAAATCCAAATCGTGTTTCCTTCTCAGACACAAAATATCGACAAATGATGTGGGCCCGATCGTAGAACACTAGAACCCATGCGAGTCTCTACTCTAGCCTACAACTGTAACGCCAAACTTTATTATTCTTTTATATTAATCTTGCAGTTTCAAGGCGACTTATGCAGCGCACCCGACTGATGATGTACTCCTACACTTTGCAGCGCTTAGAAGGTATTGTCTAAGTTACATTATAGCACCCATCAAGTAAACGAACATCGTTACTATTCTAAAACATAATGCTTATTATTATAGCAGAAGCTTAATGATATTTTAGAAATGTATTGGCTAGAAATATATCAGTAAGCAGAGTCAATACTAACTTTGTTTATATAATTTTCATGTCCTCAATACTTACGTTAGTCCAGTCGAACGGGAAGAAGATAGCAACTGCTGTGGAAAAATGAAATTCAGAATTTGACCAGCTGGAGAACCACCTCACCTAGGGCTGCTCATGCAGCTGCCGCTGTTGGAACTATGGTTCTTTTTCAGGTAAATTTATGATATTGATATAGTTATTAAAGGGGCGAGCTTTTTATTTAGTATGTTCTGATTTCGGTTTTGATCAATTGTATCAGAGTGGCATAGGTCCTGCACGTCATTCAACAGATGATCTTTATGTGCTTGACATGAGTAATGACAAATATAAATGTCCCCGGTAACACAAGCCATCCAAACATCTTTGATATATTTTTTGGTGAAAGGGGCTTCATGCGGCGAGTCATGGGTCAACACCCCGTAACACAAGCCATCGAAACATCTTTGATACTCTCTTCGTGAAGGTAATAAGTTTTTGTTTAGGGATTTTTTTCAGGGGTATCCGGGTCTCATTCCAAATAGCAGTTTTAAAGAGGAGATTGGGTTGTTTTAATGGGTGTTTGGATTTGCTTAAAAACTGTAGTTTAATAGCTGTTTTAGTCATCCTTAAAGTTGCAGATTTGATTGTTGCAGATACAGTACAATTTAATACATTATGTTATTATTTGAACACAAGATCCTTTTTTTCCTTTTTCCTTTGTCGTATTGATATAAACTTTATAAAAACGCTAACTACAATGCCCCGCCGCAACGCGGCGGACCGGGGCTCCACTCGTTTATAAAAAAAAACTATTCGTGTAATGACTTGTAGCTTCGCTGGCAAAATGACATATAGCCTACACACCGATGTCCAACAAATAGCATATAACCTTAAAACATGTATGTGTACATATACATTGCAAAACTTAGATAACACCGTATTTGTTATTGTTTTCTTTTTTGGATTAAATAAAAATTAGATAGCAAATTAATTGTCATGGAAAATTAAAAAAAAAAATGATATATGGCGCATATCATGCAATGGGACAAGACTAAGGATTCTAAAACTTGGTGAACATGTTATCGAGGCACAAATATTAACGGAACAAATGTTGGTCACACTACTATCATTCCACAGTTGAAACTCGGTCCTTCTAACAAGAGGCTTCCTTTGAAGATTAATTGACGTCAATTTTCTTTAGTTGTATGTTTTGCATGACCATCAACAAAAGTCAAGGCCAGTCTTTATCAAAGGATTGAGTTTTTTTTGCCAAAGCCAGTCTTCACACATGGTCAGCTTTACGTCGCTGTCTCTAAAGTCAAAAGCCGGAAAGGATTGAAGGTTTTGATATTCGACAAGGATGGTAAAGTTTCAAACAATACTTTGAATATTGTTTACCATGAAGTGCAACAAAAGATTTGATCCGCCGTACAATTAAATAGCTATTTCTATTTTAGCTATCGATGTATGAGCTTAGGTTTCACATTATCCGTTTTTCATTTCTTAGTTTATTCGTTTGTGTTGTTTATAATTCAACGTTCTCTTACTTTCTTTTGTTATGAAACTGCATAATTTTATTTGTGAATTAATAACAGTTTTATTTTTTCGTTATATTTTGTAACTTTCTATAAGCCACCCGTGATTTATCACGGGTTTATAGGCTAGTACAAAGTATAACAAGAAACAATTAGCAGAGCAGATGGTATTGTGTGTTGCGTGTGAACTGAGAGGCTGGGGTTCGAACCCCAACAGTGGAATCATTTTGTAAACCTTTATTTTTCACTTTCCCTTTTTGCAAAATATTTTAATAACTGATTATGAGCAACATTTGTGAAAGTAATTTCTGAGTCAAGCTTTTAAACAGCTTAAATAAGCTTTAGAGAACTAGCAGTAACAACTTTCAAAGATTGAATGCAATTATACTAGCAGCTAAGCCATGAAGAATTACACATGATCAAACAAAGAACCAACTTAAACTCGATTATATTCAGACTCAAACAAGTGAGATCAGAATACAATCAACAAGGTCATAAGCTAAAAACAAACTTATATACTCAACAGGTTCACCCTTGAAGGCTTAAGTGAAAAGTTATGAATAGCAGCTGTGTCAAAGGGAGATTTGAAAGGGCTAAAAGCTAACCAACTAAAGAAATAAGCAAAGGCTAAGGCAAATACTAGTAGGCACAGTTACAAAAGTTATGAATAGCAGCTGTGTCAAAGGGAGATTTGAAAGGGCTAAAAGCTAACCAACTAAAGAAATAAGCAAAGGCTAAGGCAAATACTAGTAGGCACAGTTACAAACTCACATAATATTGTAGGTAGCAAACGCTAAACAAACTTGAATCAAGCAGAACTAAGAATCATGACAAGCTCAGTTGCCACTGAGTGTAGCAGAAATGGTGGCCAAGCAGGCAACTGGTGATCACAAATTGAACTAGCAAACACGTATACAAGTGCATACAAACTAAATCCAGGCTTAAATCAGAAAACAAGCTCGGGGGATCAAGATCACAAAGGAACAAGTTAGCAACAACAATTGACAAGCTTTACATACTAGAAGCCTAGAACAGATAACGGAAATGAGTTAAACTTAATGTGATATTAATAAGACTAGTATCTATCATAGTACGTTACGAGTTAACATGAAACACAAGCTGAACACGCATAGAGTTAAAGCTCAAAATGAGATAAAGTACAAATTCAAGAAACTAAAATCACAAATAAACAAACTAGCAACAGTAATTACCAAGCTAAAAACAAGCCGAAACAAAAATCAAATAAGCTTAGTGAGTACAGAAGTGTGGCAGCAGATTGATACATCAGAAACTCACCTTGGCGGGGGCAACTTTGAGTGGCAACATAAGAATACCAAGTAAGCAACACCGGACAAACTAAACGTGTGTTCTTCGACCCTGTACTGCTAGCTTACTCAAAGAAACAAGATTTACTTAAAAAGTTCAAAGATTAAATTAGTTATAGGCTTGAGGAAACAGGTCAAAAACTAAATGTTATCTGGCACTCGATGGAATTAAGATCTGAAACTAATAAAAGAGCTTATACTAGTTCATGATAAACACAAGTTAACTGATGACAACAACAATAAACTACTATAACTGATAATGACTAATGACAGACTATGAGATTTTTCATTTAAAACTTAAGATTCCTGTTAACGTTGAAAAGAAGTACACGGTTGATGCTGAAAGTTTTATGACTTAAATTAACAACAGATTACAACTAAGACTAAAGATAAAAAGCATAAAAGAAAAGCATAAAATTACATGAAAAACTAACTGCCCCTTACGGCTTACATAGCACTCTTATTTATACTAAAATATGACTAGGGGTCTTCACTTGTGTTTGCTTAGAACAAATCCCATCCCTTGAATTTCCATGGAACAATCTCAGCCCTTCCTTGCATTTTTGGCGCCAAGTTGTGGGGTAGTATTCCAGCTGGAGGTAAAATATCTTGTAGGATCTTTGAGGGAACAATTAGGTGGCTGGAGAAGATATGTTGGGAGGATGTGGGATATGTTTTGGATTTGTTGGGGGTTTGCAGAAAGTTGGGAGGATGTGGAGGAATTGTCTGGTTCGTGATTTCCTGGGGGAAGGTGAAGGAGATGGAGGCTGGGTTTTATGGTTATGGGTTAGGGATTTGGTTGGGTTGGGCTTTGAGATTGGGCCGGGGTATTATGGATCGGATATGGTTAAGGTTTAATATCACAATCAAGTATACAACATCCCGGGGTCTACTCGACTCTATCTTTAATATCACTGTTGCTCACTTGCTACCGAGTCGTTCAAAATTCAATCCCGTGCTCGGCTTGTCGTTTTCTTTGATCTTTGTTCACCTTTCAAAATATTCGTACCTGCACAATTACAAACACAAAAACAAGCATATATTTGGCGTTTTTAATATGTTTTTGTTCTTATTGGTCCGTTTAACAAGGTAAAATATATGTGTAATTAGACACATATCAAATCCCCCAGACTAAGGTATTGCCGTGTCCTCACGCAATGTCATCACTACACGCTTCCGAGATAAATAATTGCACAACTCTTTTTACTAACTTTGGAAAGTAGCAAAACGTTCAAAAGAGATTATGAAATCATTTATTCCCGAAAACGCCTCGTTTTTCCAATTTATTCTACACACTAACTTTACACTACTATTTTTGTATTATTACACTTATTATGTGACGGGATGTTGACTTTCAACATTTTTCAATAACGTTTAGGGTCACAAAGTAGGAAACACAGCTCAGAGAAAAGTGTCCCTACGGATAGAATTCATCGTCCCAGATTTTTCACAAGTTCCCAAGCTAAGCGTAAAAACGAGATCACAGCTTACTTACAAGTCAGATGCTAACACTACTCATGGAAGTTACTTTTGTAATAACCTCTTGCTCCCATTTTCCTATTTTCCTCTATTTATTTTATTTTTGTTGAGATATGAATTTCTTCATAATTTCTCGTTTCGATAGTTTTTATTCAGATAAAGATACCAAATACCAAATTAAGTCGCTAAGTAGTTTTCTAACTTTTCTCGAGAATCGCTGCTTTAAAAATGAGGTCCACATCAAGGAATTTGGATTCATACATACTCATAGACATTAGTTGAGGAGAAATACACGTGCACCTCACGTGTCTGGTCCAGGACCATGCACATGCACCTCACGCGCCATCAACTTGTCTAACACTAAGCACTAATCACTTTTTTTTTTTTTTTTTTTTTTTTTTTTTTTTTTTTTTTTTTTTTTTTTTTTTTTTTTTTTTTTTTTTTTTTTTCACAACATGTACTACGAAGCTTTTACGGGGTATTTCCACTCTAGCCGTTCCTGAAATGAGGATCCAAGGGTTTTAGACCAAGACCTCACACATTCCCGAAAAGAGGTTCAAGGCTCGATCTCGAACCGCAGCTCATAGAACTTAAACTCAACATTATTCAACTTTATTTATTATGCGGCCTTGATGTGTACCCAATTTTTAAAGCAAGGATTCTCTCAAGAAGATAGAGAACTAAGTTTCGCCAAAACATAACATCTTTAATTATTTTTTTACATATATGGGGTGAAACAATTTGGTGGGAGCAAACGGCCACAAATACCTTCGATGAGCTCTAAAGAGAACCAACTACTCTACGCTTAGCATCTAACTTATAAATAAACTCTATCATTTCTCGTTCTCCGCAAATTTAAAATCTCAAGTAATGAGATCCGCGAATGCTTAGCCAAATGAGTTAAGGGAACAAGCTAGGGCTCAACACGCCCGATCAAGTCAAAATTTCTATTCCTACTCTACCCAGCGGAAAGTCAAACAAGGCATCAAAACTTATTATAGTTTTGCAGAAATTTTCAAATTTTTTCATTTTTTTGTACTTTTTTTGGTTTTTCAGAAAAAACGGAGTTGCATGAGTAAACGGTTACATGAAAGGTGCAAGTCAAATCAAATCGAAGATACTTGAATCTGGCTTTGTTCAAACATTTCATGCATAAACTTAGTAGGTCGTTGGCGCGAGTCTTCGACGCTTCAACTAACAGATGGTCACTAGTGCACTTCTTGGATCGCTGGCGCGTTATTTGCATAACGGATGGTCACCAAGTCACACACTAGATCGCTGGCGCGTTAGTTAATTAATCTAATACTCGGATGGTCACTACCTTGGTCTTATGGGTCCGTTTAACAAGGTAAAATATATGTGTAATTAGACACATATCAATATCCCCAATAAAACTTCAATATCTACATATTTCTCCAAGCCTTAATTTAATAACATTGTACACCATGCATTAAAAACTTGTATTTTGAGAATATATGTAAATTTTAAAGTTTGAATAGGGATATATGTAGTTCTCCCTATTTTAAGCATGCATTCGGTTGATATCTTGAAGAAGTTGCGAATAAAAGGAGTATTTGATTTTTATTCTAAAAACTAATAAAGGATATGTAATTCTTTTTTATTTCTTAATTCACTACTTAATAATGGTAAAACCTAAATAAGTTAGTGAAACAATTTGCTATTATGATCTGATTTGTATCTGAATAATAAGAAAGAGGTGTTTTTTTCAATGGAATTTGAAGAACAAGAATAATAAATGGATTCGCGGAAACATGGTTGCTTGAAGAAATGTTTTGGCATCAACGATCAAGAGTTAATTTAATCAAATATGGTGATCAAAACACTCGGTATTTTCATATTTCAACAATCCATCGCAGCCAGCAAAATAGAATCTCGAGGCTAAAGAATGAGCACTGCTCAACTTCATAAGTTGATACTTGACCATGTTCTGAAATTTATTGAACATTAGAGATAGGAATTTAAATAACGTTTTGGATATGCTCATCCTGCTGTTAATAATAGCATGTCCACGCAATTTGAAGCCCCAGTCCTGCAGGTCGAGATTGATAAAGGAGTTAAGAATTTGGGTGCTTATAAAGCTCCTGACGAAGATGGGCATATCTCTTTTTAAAAGTATTGGGACATTGTCGGTGATATGGTTAGTAAGGCTATACAACAACATTTGATCATGGTAGCATGCCGTGATCTTTGAATAAAACGCTAGTAGTCTTACTCCCAGGTCCCTTCTCCAAACACTATTGGTCAATTCTTCCTGATTAGTCTTTGTAACTTTGTGTATCTAGTTATATCAAAAGTAATGGTGAATTGTATCAAATTTATGCATTGTATCATTTCTCCACAACAATCTGCATTTATCCCGGGTAGGCTCATTCAAGATTGCATGATTGTTGCTAATGGCGCATTTCATTACATATGTAATAAGAAAAAAGAGGATCAGAAAGTTATGGCTTTAAAGCATAACTTTAATAAAGCTTTTGATAGAGTTGAATGGGACTTTTTAATGGCAACATGTCGCAAATTGGGCTTTAGAGATAAATGGTGTAGTTGGGTTCTAGCGTGTATATCATCTTATGAAATGGATTTTATGATTAATAGGGAATCTATTGGTATGATCAAGGCTTCCAGAGGTATCCATCAAGGAGATCCCATGTCACCATACTTGTTTATCATTGTCGCTGTTTTTTTATCTCAAATGATAAAAAAATGTCATGCATCGATCTTTTCTTACAGGTATAAAGATGGGTAGAAATTGTCTGGTTATATCTCATATTTTTTTCGCTGACAACTCTTTGTTCTTCCTGATAGCAAAGACTACTGAGTGTGATTTTTTGATCAAGCTTATTAATCGCTATTGTGTTGCATGTGATTAGCGTTTAAACTTTACCAAGTCTCAATTGATGTTTTCTCCCAACACTCCATCTGATGTGCAAAAGAATTTTGTGATTGTCTTGGTGCTAATTTAATGGGATGACACTCACGTTATCTTGGTCTGCCATCTATACATTGTTAACTTTAGAAGTGGTGATCTTATTGTGTATTTGAACTTGTTTAGTATGTATTAGAATATACTATTTGTAATCCTATGAAGGCCAGCCCATGAGGCCCATTAGCCGTTTCGCCCAAGTATAAATACCCCTTCTCTGTGTGTATGTGTTGGGGGGGGGGGGTTAGACTTGTATAATCTTGTAGCTGTAACTTAATGTGAAATAAGAAGTTACTTCATTCTCTCTCCAGCTCTCTCTTTCTAAAACTTTGATTTGATTATGTGTGCGTGATTCTTAATACCGTATTGAGATCCTACAATTTGGTATCAGAGCTTGCACATGATAATGAAGTGATTTTTGTGTCAAAAACAAGATCAAAATAGTGTTTTTATTTATATTGTAGCGTCTAAAAACTGAATCGAGAACTATCTTGATCAAAACCTTAGATTTCGTGGTTATGAACCTACAACTTGTTATTTTTATGAAGTCTTAGGTTATTTGGTTAAGGTTTAGTAGGACGAAAAAGAATCAAAAACAATAAATTTAAAATTTTAGAAGATTTTTGATAAAAAGTAGAAACGTGTATTTTTAAAATCAAAATCAAGATATAATGGTTAAAGCGTTTAAAGTTTGTGTTTTTTTATTAAGTATTAGGACTTATATAAAAACGGATTAGAAACACAAAATTTGAAGTTATGGGCAATTTTTGGTAGAAAGGTCGAAATAGTGATATTTCTCGGTAGATTCTAATTTCAAATTTATTTGGTACAGTTGATATTTCTCGGTACATTCCTAGAATTTATGATAAAATATATTAGTATTCGGTTAAGGAAAGTATTTAGTAGTAATTTTACTCGGTATTAGAAAGTATAGTCTTTGGTAGTTGAAAGTATTCGGTAATTATTTTTTCGAGAAAAAGTATTCGGTAGTGTTGGGAAATTCTGCTGATGGAATATGCTGATGGAATCTGCTGAAGAGGAGATTCTGCTGAAGAAGTGTTACTGCTGAAGACTAAGTTTCAGCATATTTAGTTTCTGCGGATATAGTTAAACCGCATATTTTGTAATATAGTTAGGATATGCATGAGTAATATTAGGAAAAGATAATGCATATTGTTTAGAGTTTATAGAATATACGTTTCTTGTGAAACGGTTTTAGGTTAGGGTTCCTTGTCTATAAAAGGAACACAAGTTTATGTTCTATGTACGAGTTTTGAAAAACAAGTTCTTATTATATAAAAGATCCATAGAGGATCAAACGTTCTTAGTATTCATTGTTTCTATTTGTATTTGTTTTCCGCATTAGAATACAAGCTTTGGAGATTCTCTATTAGAGTGTTTATGATTACATAGACACTGCTAACGATCAACGAGAGCTACAAGATCTATCAAGGGTATTAGATTCAACAAGTGGTATCAGAGCCTCGGGAGAGTCTCTGTGATACTAAGAATATCAACTTTTTACACACTCCTCAACAACACAATCTTACATCATGCCTGGATCTGACACTGAGTCAGATACAACACACAATCAAAACACAACATCCCTTCATCACCTCACTCTCACTAACAGCAATGCAAAATTTCCCTACCTTAAGAAAGAAGAGTATGACCTCTGGGCGATGCAGATGCAGAACTGGATTACCAACATTGATCACAATCTGTGGAAGGTAGTCCTCAAAGGTAACAGCCCAAA
>LBNU01024896.1:239085-273962 GCA_014162995.1 Artemisia annua | reverse complement strand
TATATATATATATATATATATATATATATATATATATATATATATATATATATATATATATATATATATATATATATATATATATATATATATATATATATATATATATATATATATATATATATATATATATATATATATATATATATATATATATATATATGGTGTATAAAAATCGGCTAGGGAAAAAAAGAAGGAAAAAGAAACCAAATTTGAGCCCAATTACAACACCTATTGATAAGGATTATCCATAAATAATATATATACAAACCCCAACACCCCAAAAACGTTTTTTAGAGTATTTGGCCGATCCAAAGGACAAGGGAAGGAGAAAAATTTAGGGTTTTGCTTTTGGAGCTAAAAATCAAGTTCAAGGTATAATTTTAATACTAGTTTTCATGTAATTAATTAGTTATTAATATAATTTATGTGATATAAATTATGATGGATTTAGGGTTTATAAACTTCTGTAAATTTATGATGTAAAACATGTTAGAATCATTAATTGATAATAGTATGATGATTGGTTAAGAGAATTGAGCGTAAAACGCGTTAGTTTGCAAGTTAGGGTTTGGACAGAATGTTAAGGCTGTAAAGATACGAGGTTATTTAATAGATGGTAATGAGTTAGATCCCGAATTTTGACTCTAAATTATAGTTCAAAGAAAGAGCTTTCCAAAAAGTCCGACTACGATTGATTTTGAGGTCCGGAAGTTAGTCTTTTGATTTTTACAAGATAAGGTGTCAAAGCTATTAAACCGGGACAGAATTTGGGTAAAGGTTTGATAGTGATTTGTGGGTGATAAAGTGTTATTAAGGTTAGCCCTTCTGGGAAAGTTGAGTTTTAGGTCATCTTAGACTTCCACAAAAAGGATTCGCGATAAAAAGTTGTAGAAGTATTTTTCTAAAATCAAAACTTTTTGGTGTGCGTTCAGATCCGAATCTGGATAGTTGACAAATTTGATTTTCTTATGAGTATTTGTGTGTGTTATTAGACCATGGACTTCTGGGATTAGCTTGTATGCTTATGAGAGACCATGGGGAATTTTTGGTGTGAGTTGTTAAGCTGGTATGGTTATTATTTTATGTGGGTGAATGTACCCTAAAATTCTGCGTTTTCTGAAATTATAAGTGCAAGGGATTTAGTGAGTATTATTGGTTGTTGGTGTTTNTTATGAGTATTTGTGTGTGTTATTAGACCATGGACTTCTGGGATTAGCTTGTATGCTTATGAGAGACCATGGGGAATTTTTGGTGTGAGTTGTTAAGCTGGTATGGTTATTATTTTATGTGGGTGAATGTACCCTAAAATTCTGCGTTTTCTGAAATTATAAGTGCAAGGGATTTAGTGAGTATTATTGGTTGTTGGTGTTTAGTATGGAGTCTAGGAGATCCATGGTGGATCATATTAACCTTAGACATCCATCATATGAGTATTGCATGGGTTATAGCTTTTAGCTTGGCCATGTGTAACGTGAATTTATTTGTGTTGTTTAGATTTGTGATTATTATTTGTTGGAAGCTGCAAAGTTGAGGTGAGTTCATAGTCTCATTTTTACTTTGTTTTTAAACTTGGGATGGGAATGATGCTTGTCTTAAATGTTTTGAGTTACTGTGATTGTGTGTGGTCAAAAAGCTTGGGCTCATAATGTTAGCGTATGTATGCTATATGTGATGGTTACTATGATGTGATGGTTATATGTTGTGATTATCGTGGTTTATCGGGAATTATCAGGCACGCATATCAGAGACTCAATTGGGAGTATGTTTATCCTGTTACTCGAGCATGCGACCTAATTGATGTCTATATTGGAGCGGGGGACACGTTCCGTCCCAACTTATGTGTGATGTGGTACTTGGATCGGTGGGCACGTTCCGCCCGATGGTTGCCTTTTGAGTGATGGTTGGTTTGAGAATACCTGTAGCTTGTATGATAACTATAATTATTTGTCCAGCTATGTTTTATAATCACAGTGAATCGGTTGCCTATTGTATGTGAGTCTTAAACCTATGAATCTCACCAACATTATGTTGACGTTTTAAGCATCAGTTTCAGGTGAGCTTTCCAAGGATAAGATAGAAGGATGCGATTAGACGAGACCTTAGTTGCATTGGAAGTGGTTTATCATCTTTGCTTGGACTTATGTATTGATTGGGATTTTGTTTTGGTTATTTTATTTTGGGGTATTATTACAACACGTAGTGTTTGTGCTTTGCTCTATTTTTGTGCATGTAGTTGTTCTCTATATAGACACCGGGTGTTGTGATGATATCCATGAAGTTACACCCTCGCGTTTCCGCCTTGGCGAGGTGTGACACCATCCTATCTCTTCCCATGCATATAATTGAGGAGCTTCTAATGTAAACACCTTTGTCTCCATCTCTTACCTAGTGATGTAGGTGAACCAACACTTTTCTATTAGTCCTTGTTGGGGTAATAATGAGATATCCTTTGTTCAACAACCAATTGTTGATGGACAACCATGGAGTCCGAGATTCCACCTTGAGTAGGTTTCCCGTCAGATGGAAGTAGACTTATCAAACAACACCAGGTTGTTCACCTTCTCCTTTTGCATTCCTATGATACATTCTTGCAATTTTAAATCAAATCCACATTCAGCACACCTATTCAATTATTTTACTATATACACGGCATAAAAAATAACAAATGAACAAATTAGAATAATGACCTTTCTCTTCTTCTTTCCACGACCTGATTTCGCTGGCTTTAATGAGTATGAAATCTGGTGGGAGAGCTTTCTCCTTTGACGCCATAAATACAATATAACCCTTTAAGTAACAAACTGGACAACTTCATTTGCTTGTAAAAAAATTGACAACTACATTAGCTAGTAAAAAATGGACAACTTCATTAGCTTGTAAAAAGTGGACAACTTCCAGCCACTTTACTGGCTCGACCCGTTTCCCTTCTAGTAAAAGTGGTACTTTTATTTTAATTTATGGTTTAATCGCTATCAACAACAGTTATCGACTATTGGATCGATATACTCTGACCAAACTAACTATGTAGCTTGTAAGGGTTTAGTAATCTTGGATAAATCCTAAACTACTAACAATGAAACACTGAATAACTCTGTTAAGTATGCGGAATCTACTTTAACAAAGCTAAGAAGAATTATCAAAGAACTTTGATTATATTAAAACTTTGAACCTGCTTATGTACACAAATTCACTAACAACCCTAATATCTCTAAATTATCGTATCTCTCTAATGCCAACCTAGGGATCCTTTTATAGGCATAAGGAAAACCCTAGTCGGTTTACAATACTTGAACGACAAGTAAACTAACTCTAATCTAAAGAACATTCTAGAATTACATAATAATCCTTAAACGTTTTACATTATAGTCCTTATAGCATAGTAGGAGTAGTACTTTAATAAGCAGCACGTTGACTTTCTTCAGCAGCACTTTGACTTTTATGAGAAGCAGTACTTTGATCTTCCAGCAGTACTTTGTCTTTATAACCCAACAATCCTCCCCTAACTTGAATTCTACTTGCTTGATTTCAAGTTTCTTTGTCTTCCTATGAATTCATATCATCTTTAACTTCAAGGAATGATTGTATCTTTCTTTATAGTCATCATCAAAGTACTCTTCATCAGCAATCTTTATCAGCAACAATCTTTACAACTACTCAGCAACATATTGACATAATGTACATCAAATCTTTTAAGTTTCATACTATTCTCATCACTTCCAAGCGTGTTAACTCTTGTGAGAGGTGAATCATTGAAAAATAATGGATTTTGATGTCTCTTTACCAAAGCCATTAACTCTGGAGTAGCCAATGTTTAGGTTAGTAAACCATGGTACATTGATAACCATATGATTTTTAGCAAATCATCAGCTATCAACGGATTTGAGTAGTCTTTACCAAGAGTCGTTTGCTTTTGGACTAGCTAGTTCTTTTAGTACAATCACTACCATGGTGAACTAATTACCATATGAATGGATTTTCTACAGCCTTTACCACAAGCCATTNNNAGAACTTACTTAGGTTTAAAACTTCAAGCAGTACTTTTGATAAAGTACTGTTTGTATAACAGTACTTTTAATAAGAGTACTTTGTTATTCAAGAAGACTATATACTATATATAATATAATGTAATATATATATATAATTATATATTATATAATATATATAATATATATATATATATATATAGTATTGATATATATATATGTATATGGGTACGGTATATATATAATATATATATAGGTACTATATATATATAGTTATATATGGATATATATGATAGTATATATATAAATAATAAAACCATACCGTATTTAAGCATCATCCTCTATTGAAATTGTTCCCATTGATGAACAATTCAATCACCAATAGAGCTGTATCATTCTCTTGTTTCTACCTCATACCATGCTTCTAGCATTCTGATCAGATCATAAGATCTCTTGTAAGAGGATATCTCCTTTCTGCTAGCATGTGAATCATGGTTCCATCTTCTAGCTCTAACACATGTACTCCTGCTGAATCAAAGTATCTCCAACTTTGAATCTCCCAATCTTCTTGATTCTTCCAAATATCATCTGTACTTGTTGCTTCAGTATCCCAAAGAGTTGTAAGATCACCCAGCAAGACTAAACCTATTCCTTTCAGTGGAATATGTTCAATATAAGCTTGTATCTGCTGGTATAAATGGAGCAAATCTTCTCTGTCTATAAGATACAATATGTCCCACAGCAAATTAAATGCTCTAAAGCTTTCATCTTCTCTGTGGAAAACAAAATAATCTTCATCTTCTTTTGATTCTACAACCTCCAATGCAGATATCTTAGATTTTGTCTCAGCAGCTTCTTTTGCCTTGGGATAATCAAAATCAACAACCCTTAGATAATTCCTTAGCTCATCCACTGTATCGGTTCTTAATTCAATTGTGGTCTTGAGATTCTTTGATGTATGTTCTTGAGTTGTTGTTCTTTTTCTATTTGAGCCTTTTGTTTTATCCATCATCTGTTTTCTTCTTCAGTATCAAAACCAGTAATACCATCAACTTGCCTTTTATAAGCTTCTCTGACAGCATTATATAAATCTTTCATCTCTTGATACTTTAACCTCTGTAGACCTTTGTATCCTCGACCTTTCAAATAACTCATGTAAAAATTTCTTTCTTGAGCTTTTGTCATTGGTCTTCTTGGTTGAACAATTGGCTTGATTGAAATTTCATCTTCAGCATCTAATTCAGCGTGTAACTTTCTGGCAACTTCTTCACCTTGAGCTTCTTGAAAAGCCCTTATCTGTGCTAAAGTAAACTCCTTCTTCTTCTTCTTTTTCTCTGACTCTACCAAGATTCCTTTCCCTTTATCCTTAGGATCTAGCTCTTCAGTAGGTTGAGAAGAAGGTTGTACATTTTGAGTATGTTCAACTCCAGGAATAACAATACCTCTAGGTCTGGATATACTCATCATAATCTCAGCAATAGTCTCATCATCACTATTGGTAGATTTTCTAACCTCTTCTTCCTAACATTGGATGGACCCACATCTTCTTCAAAATCTAAGGTCCTTGGTGTGATTAAAAACTATCTCACAGTACCTTGATGAGCAGTATCTTGATGAGCAGTACCTTGAGCATTTTCAACACCAGTATCTTCCAAATCCAATTCTTCTTTATCACCACTCCTGACTTGAATATCAGCATCTTGAATATCAATTTTATCAGTCTCATCAATCTTTCTCTCAGCAGTATCTTGATGAGGAATGTTTTCTTCAAGTGGTGTTATTTGAATATCATCATTAAAATTAACATCTTCATTCTTATCAAAACCAACATCTTCATTCACATTCTCATTCTGCAAATTCCTTCCCAATGGGAATGAAGAATGTTTCTGGAGCTTTCTTTTCTTGGACTTAGATTTGTGACCATGTTTCTGTTGTGACTTGACCCATATCCTGTGATGTTTAACAAGTGGCCAAACAAACCTCTTCAATCTTTTGAACTTGTTGCGCAACTTCAAAAGTAGTGCAGCTTGATCTTCATAAGCTCTATGCAGTCTCCTTATTTCCCTTGTTAAAGCATAATTATCCAGAACTCCTTCTTGAGCAGGTGCCTCCTCATCAGCCATGACCCCCTCATGTCCTCTAGATGTTTGAGAACCATCTGTGGAAGTATAATTATTGGGAGTGGGTGGTTGATTCTCAGCATTATCTGAAACAGGACTAGCACTACCTTGCAGAGAAGCAGTCTTTTCGTTGGAAACAGTATGTGGAAAAGCATCTCCTCCCTCTGAGTGTGACTGCTCAAAATGTTGAGAAACATCTTGAGCTTGGGATGGAGTGGAAGCAGAGTCTGAATGCTCAGAAGCATGGTCTGATTCCTCTTGAGCAGCATCTCTAACAGCTTGTGCTACCTCCAGAATATGTGCAGTGAGAGGTGTATTCCTTCCAGAGAACTTAGCACTCTTGGTAGCCAAATGGCTGGCAAGAAGCTTTGTGGTTTGGGAACACCCTCAAGCTGGTTGTTCAAAAAGAGTTGAATGAACCTGGGATACATAAAAAATGGTGAAGCATTCTTGATGTGTTTGTGCATACCATCAAGAATCATGAATGAGAAGTTGAATGGTTGATTAGTAGCTAATCCCACTAAGGCAGATGCTATGGTTTGACTAAATTCATTCCAAGCAGTACTTTTGTTACTGAGGCAATGGAGTAGGACATGAATCAGGTACTTCCAGTGTGGACTAAATAAGGGTTTCGCAAATGTAAGCTTAGTAAGTAAACCCTCATACCCAATATCTCTAAGAGTGTCCCAAAGTACTTGTTTGTCAAACCTCACACTACCTTCTTCATCATGAAACATAATGTCTGTGCGAATACTAGCCTCTGTGATCCTAATATTACGCCCAGCAACTTTAGCCGTAATGAATGAGATATCTGGTTCTTCCCAACCCGATGCAGCATTAGCCCAAAATTTTTGAATCCATGGCCCAATGACATCTGGATTGACCAATAAAGAGTAATTGATTGAAGACCCAGTTAGGAAATCAATCACAGCATGAAAATCAAGGTTCGATTTGGTCTTATCCAAATTAGCAATCATATTTTGTTTACTGCAAGTGGAACGAGCCATTTATGAATTTGGATGGATGATTGAAGTAGTATGTAGAAGGTTAATTGAGAATGGAAGTGATGGCGTAAAGATGAATGAGAAGTGGAAAAGGGAGAGTAAAAAGACGGTAGGGTTAGTTAAATATGGATAAGATATAAAAAAGCAAAACCCATTAAATGCGTATACCGTTATTTTGGCATATATCCCTTCCATAACAAACTTTCTACCATTACCCCGTATTTTTGGCCGTTAGAACAGTACTTTTCCACATCAGTAGTACCCTTCAGAGCAGTACTTTCCATATATCAGGGAGCAGTACTTTCAGGAGTACTTTGGCAAAGTACTGGTCCATCAAAATATCTATTAATGTTGACTGTTTGACCAAAATATCTTTTGAAAGTCAACCCGAGACATTTAATACTTTCCATATTTACTCCCCAACGCTACCAAGGCAAGTAGAATTGAATGATCATTATTAATAACCCATGAGACTTACTTGCCTATAAAAAGAACACACATTAACACTTATCTTCATCAAAAATTATCTTCATCACAAAAACCCTAACTTCATCATGAGCAACTTCCCATTGATATACATCTCATCCGATGACTCCACTGATTCAGAGATCAATTACTTCTCCGATTTTGATTCTGACTCTAATCAAGGATGGAGTTGTTATTTTCCTCCTATTGCATCAAGCTCAACCAACCGAAAACCTAATAAAAAGGTTTCAACTTCTGCTCCAGCTTCATAATTAGCCAGTGAATTGCCACAAGCCTTGACACAAGCTCTAGAGCCTGCCTTAAAGAACATGAAGTGGTCTGCCCAAAAGAAGCCTGCAAGACCAGAAAGACCTCCAAAGCAAGTGCTTTTCCTGGCTTGCCCAAGGAAGCAATCATCTTTTGATGACAAGAGAAAGATTGCTTAGAAGGCAAAGCACAACTATCAGGGAAAAGGAAAAAGGCCTATGGAGTAGGTTATGTAGGATGTAGGCTGGGTAGGGTTGATGTAGGTTGTTTTGATGATGTATCTCAGTCTGTATTGTGTCTGTGTCTCTAGAATGATGAATGTAATCAACTTTGAATGATAATGAATAAAATCTCTTTTCTGTTGAATGATATATGTAGCCTCCCCTCAAATAATGACTAACTACTAATGCCTCCCCTCAAAAGTAGCTTAATTATTTATCATACCAATACTTACCACCAGATGCTTGAATCTTGAAACATCAAAGCCTTTTGTGAGTAAATCTGCTACATTATCATCTATGTGCACCTTGACAACATTAATGAGTCTATGCTCATAACAATCTCGAATAAAGTGATGCCTAATCTGAATGTGCTTTGTCTTGGAATGGTAAACTGGTTTCTTCACAATACAAATAGTACTCTCATTATCAATATTGATAGGAGTATTCTTGAAATTGAATCCATAGTCCAAGAGTTGATTCTGCATCCATAAGACTTGTCCACAACAACTTGCAGCTGCAACATATTCTGCTTCAGTAGATGATGTTGCTGCAATTGTTTGTTTCTTACATTGCCATGAAACTAATCTTCTTCCAAGATATTGGCACCCTCCAGTGGTTGATCTTCTATCATAATTATCCCCTGCATAATCACTATCTGAAAAAGCTTCCAAGTGAAAAGGTGATTCCTTAGGATACCACAATCCTAACTTAGGTTGATGCTTGAGATAACCAAAAATCCTCTGTATTGCATTCATATGAGAGACCTTGGGTGAGACTTGATATCTTGCACAGAGACATACAACAAACATAATATCAGGCCTTGATGCAGTTAAGTACATAAGACAACCAATCATAGATCTGTAAAACTTGACATCCACTGGTTTTCCATCTTCATCCTTTCCTAATGAGTTTGAAGCTTTAATGGGTGTTGTGACTGGCTTGATAGTACTGAGATTAAACTTCTTAAGAATGTCAGTGACATACTTATCTTGACTTATGAAAATTCCAGTACTTGATTGTTTAACTTGAAGCCCCAAAAAGAAAGTTAATTCACCCATTGAACTCATTTGAAATTCTTTTTGCATGAGCTGTTCAAATTCTTTCACCATAGACTGTTTTGTGGCTCCAAAGATAATATCATCCACATAAACTTGAACAAGCATGATATCCTTTTTATCTCTTATAATGAACAAAGTCTTGTCAATTGCACCTCTCCTGTAACCATGTTGCAATAGAAAAGTGGAGAGTCTTTCATACCAAGCTCTGGGAGCTTGATGAAGGCCATACAATGCCTTGACAACTTTGTAGACTTTGTTTGGATGTTCAGGATCCTCAAAACCAGGAGGTTGTTTAACATAGACTTCCTCTGTAATTTTGCCATAAAGGAAGGCACTCTTGACATCCATTTGATAAACTGGAAATCTCATATATGATGCAAAAGCAAGAAACAACCTTATAGCTTCAATTCTTGCTACAGGAGCAAACACTTCATCATAGTCTACTCCTTCTTCTTGTCTGTATCCTTGTGCAACCAATCTTGCTTTGTTCTTGATAACATTTCCTCTTTCATCCCTTTTAACTCTGAAAACCCATCTTGTACCAATTACCTTCTTGCCATCTGGTAAATCACATAGTACCCAAACTTCTTGAAGCTTGAATTGTAGAAGTTCTTCTTGCATAGCTTCAACCCAACTCTCTTTAGTTAAAGCTTGAGCTATATTCTTGGGTTCTTCTTGAGATATAAAGCAGGCAAACAGGCATGTTTGTTGATCCTTATGATTCATCCTGTTTTGTTTATAAACAAAGCTAAGTAAAGCATTATGTTGCTGTGAAAAACCTTTAGCTTTTGTTCTTGTGAGCACTCCTGAAGTTGAAGGTCCAATGATTTGATCAACTGGATGATTTTTATGAATTCTTGATGTAGGAGTTGATGGAACTTCAAGATCATTATCCAAATTTGTGAAGTCAGGATCTTCATGGGAATTTGAGAAAATACCTTCATCTTCTAACTCATCATCAGTGTCTACTAATTCAGGCATGTTAGGATCATTTAAATCCTTAGTAGAACTCACAATTGGTTCAGCAGTACTTTGATCCAAAGTACTGTGATCCAAAGTACTGTCATCCAAAATACTGTGAGTATTTTCTTTGAACTTACCCTTTTTCTTTGCAGCTTCATAGGCTCTCCTTTGATCATCTTCATAGGATTTAGCTAGTGTTTCTTGAAAGAGCATCCTATTAAGTTCATCTTGAATTGCTTGATCTTCATTAGAGAGTATAGAAGTTGGTTCAACAGTACTTTGCTTCTTCTCAATGGTTATGGGTTCTTCATCAGTAACATCTTCTGATCTAACATTGACTCCATGAACAATATATTGTGAATCTTCTTCCTTGTGAACAACTTGATTTTCTTCTCTGACAGGCACATAATTCATAGAAGGAGTCAAACTATCAAGATCAAAATACCAATCAGGACCTTTTCCTTTTTGATTTTGTTGATCTTCCAGAAAATCAACATGAAGACATTCTTGAACCTTTTTGGTAACCCTGTTGTACACTCTAAAACCTTTGCTGTTGGTACAATAACCCAATAAGTATCCTTCTTCTGACTTACCATCAAATTTTCCCAGAGAATCAATAGTATTGAGAATAGTCAGAGAGCATCCAAAAGGTTTTAGAAAACGAATATTTGGTTTCTTACCCATAAGCAACTCATAAGGTGTCTTCATCTGAGGTTTAGTCACTGATACTCTATTCAACACATAGCAAGCAGCACTTACAGCTTCAGCCCAAAATTGAATAGGTAATAAAGAATCCGCAAGTATTGTTCTTGCTGCTTCTATAAGTGTTCTATTCTTCCTTTCTGCAACACCTTTCTGCTGTGGAGTTCTAGCAATACTAAACTCCCTCTTAATCCCTTTCTTAGCACAAAATTCATCCATTAACTTGTTTTTGAATTCACTCCCATTATCACATCTAATACCTCTAACTTTGAGTCTCAATTGATTTTCAAGGGCTATAATAAGATCATGGATAGCATCAAAAGTATCATCTTTAAATCCCAAGAAAAAGACCCAGCTAAATCTACTGCAATCATCTGTTACAACTAAGCAGTATTTCTTCTTATTTAAGCTTGAAACAGAAACATGTCCAAATAGATCCATGTGCAACAACTCCAAAGGCTCTCTGACAGTTCTTTCCTCATGCTTTTTGCATGAAGCTTTATGTTGTTTACCCTTCTTGCAAGCCAAACATGAATGATCAGTCTTGAAAGTTTTAGAAGGTAAACCTCTAACTAAATTGCCTTTAACCAGCTTGTTGATATTCTTGAAATTCACATGACTTAATCTTCTGTGCCATAGATGTGCTTTTTCAAGAGTTGCCTTTGCTACTAAACATGTTGCTCTTTCAGTAGAGTTGATATTCTTCAAATCAATACTACACATATCATTGGTTCTTGGTGCTCTCAGTGTTACCAAGTGATCATCTACAAACTTAAACTCAGGAGAGAGAATAAGACATTCTGTGTCAGTAAATAACACAGGGTGCTTCTTGTCACAAATTTGAGATACTGACAAAAGATTGAACTTAAGCTCCTTCACATAACGAACATTCTCAAAATCAATACATCCTGTCTTGATAGTTCTTTTGCCAGTAATTCTCCCTCCTTCATGATCATCTCCAAAAGTAACTCTTCCTCCATAATATGTCTTAAAATCTGACAGTAACTCCTTGTCTCCTGTCATGCTTCCAGAGCAACCACTATCAACAATTAAATGATCTTTAAGCTCCTCTTCTGGGTTTCCCTGCACAAGAATGTGTGCCTTAACAACTTTGTAGACTTTGTTGGATGTTCAGGATCCTCAAAACCAGGAGGTTGTTTAACATATACTTCCTCTGTAATTTTGCCATAAAGGAAGGCACTCTTGACATCCATTTGATAAACTGGAAATCCCATATATGATGCAAAAGCAAGAAACAACCTTATAGCTTCAATTCTTGCTACAGGAGCAAACACTTCATCATAGTCTACTCCTTCTTCTTGTCTGTATCCTTGTGCAACCAATCTTGCTTTGTTTTTGATAACATTTCTTCTTTCATCCCTTTTAACTCTGCAAACCCATCTTGTACCAATTACCTTCTTGCCATCTGGTAAATCACATAGTACCTAAACTTCTTGAAGCTTGAATTGTAGAAGTTCTTCTTGCATAGCTTCAACCCAACTCTCTTTAGTTAAAGCTTGAGCTATATTCTTGGGTTCTTCTTAAGATATAAAGTAGGCAAACAAGCATGTTTGTTGATCCTTATGATTCATCCTGTTTTGTTTATAAACAAAGCTAAGTAAAGCATTATGTTGCTGTGAAAAACCTTTAGCTTTTGTTCTTGTGAGCACTCCTGAAGTTGAAGGTCCAATGATTTGATCAACTGGATTATTTTTATGAATTCTTGATGTAGGAGTTGATGGAACTTCAGAATCATTATCCAAATTTGTGAAGTCAGGATCTTCATGGGAATTTGAGAAAATACCTTCATCTTCTAACTCATCATCAGTGTCTACTAAGTCAGGCATGTTAGGATCATTTAAATCCTTAGTAGAACTCACAATTGGTTCAGCAGTACTTTGATCCAAAGTACTGTCATCCAAAGTACTGTCATCCAAAATACTGTGAGTATTTTCTTTGAACTTACCCTTTTTCTTTGCAACTTCATAGGCTCTCCTTTGATCATCTTCATAGGATTTAGCTAGTGTTTCTTGAAAGAGCATCCTATTAAGTTCATCTTGAATTGCTTGATCTTCATTAGAGAGTATAGAGGTTGGTTCGACAATACTTTGCTTCTTCTCAATGGTTATGGGTTCTTCATCAGTAACATCTTCTGATCTAACATTGACTCCATAACAATATATTGTGAATCTTCTTTCTTGTGAACAACTTGATTTTCTTCTCTGACAGGCACATAATTCATAGAAGGAGTCAAACTATCAAGATCAAAATACCAATCAGGACCTTTTCCTTTTTGATTTTGTTGATCTTCCAGAAAATCAACATGAAGACATTCTTGAACCTTTTTGGTAACCCTGTTGTACACTCTAAATCCTTTGCTGTTGGTACAGTAACCCAATAAGTATCCTTCTTCTGACTTGCCATCAAATTTTCCCAGAGAATCAATAGTATTGAGAATAGTCAGAGAGCATCCAAAAGGTTTTGGAAAACGAAGGTTTCTTACCCATAAGCAACTCATAAGGTGTCTTCATCTGAGGTTTAGTCACTGATACTCTATTCAACACATAGCAAGCAGCACTTACAGCTTCAGCCCAAAATTGAATAGGTAATAAAGAATCCGCAAGCATTGTTCTTGCTGCTTCTATAAGTGTTCTATTCTTCCTTTCTGCAACACCTTTCTGCTGTGGAGTTCTAGCAATACTAAACTCCCTCTTAATCCCATTCTTAGCACAAAATTCATCCATTAACTTGTTTTTGAATTCACTCCCATTATCACATCTAATACCTCTAACTTTGAGTCTCAATTGATTTTCAAGGGCTATAATAAGATCATGGATAGCATCAAAAGTATCATCTTTAAATCCCAAGAAAAAGACCCAGCTAAATCTACTGCAATCATCTGTTACAACTAAGCAGTATTTCTTCTTATTTAAGCTTGAAACAGAAACATGTCCAAATAGATCCATGTGCAACAACTCCAAAGGCTCTCTGACAGTTCTTTCCTCATGCTTTTATCATGAAGCTTTATGTTGTTTACCCTTCTTGCAAGCCAAACATGAATGATCAGTCTTGAAAGTTTTAGAAGGTAAACCTCTAACTAAATTGCCTTTAACCAGCTTGTTGATATTCTTGAAATTCACATGACTTAATCTTCTATGCCATAGATGTGCTTTTTCAAGTGTTGCCTTTGCTACTAAACATGTTGCTCTTTCAGTAGAGTTGATATTCTTCAAATCAATACTACACATATCATTGGTTCTTGGTGCTCTCAGTGTTACCAAGTGATCATCTATAAACTTAAACTCAGGAGAGAGAATAAGACATTCTGTGTCAGTAAATAACACAGGGTGCTTCTTGTCACAAATATGAGATACTGACAAAAGATTGAACTTAAGCTCCTTCACATAACGAACATTCTCAAAATCAATACATCCTGTCTTGATAGTTCATTTGCCAGTAATTCTCCCTCCTTCATGATCATCTCCAAAAGCAACTCTTCCTCCATAATATGTCTTAAAATCTGACAGTAGCTCCTTGTCTCCTGTCATGCTTCCAGAGCAACCACTATCAACAATTAAATGATCTTTAAGCTCCTCTTCTAGGTTGCCCTGCACAAGAATGAGAAAGTTAGTTTCTTTTAGGAACCCAAGCCATTACTGACTTGTCTTCCCCTTGTGGAGAGACATACTTAAATTCTTTGAGTATGTAATCTCCACTGTTTTTGAAAACATGATCAATTACTTTCTTTTGTTCCAAAACTTGTTCTGTGTTTTCAACATAACTTTCTTTTACAACAAAATTTTCTTTTTCACCCACACTTTCTGAAAGTACTGTTTTTTCCCCCAGCAGCACTTTCTTTCTTGACCCACATGGTTTTAACACTTTGTTTTGAGCTCTTTGGTTTAGGTACTCTATTTGAGGTGTAAGGCCTGCTAGATTGAGTGTGACTGGATCTCTTGGTCTTACATTAGCAGTACCTTGATTGAGTGAAAACTTCCTAACAGTACTTTGTGATGGTACTGTTTTTGGCTTGCCAGTACTTTGAAAAGTGTTGCCTTGAGGTACTGGTGGTTTGGAAAAAGGTCTTTTCTGGTGAGGGTATCTATAGTCTTTTGTGAAATTACTATGGTTGACCCTACTTGAATAGTTTCAAACTGGTTTAGTCTCTTTTGGCCTATGGTTAGCAGATTTGGTCTTTGGATATTGACTTAAATATTCTGAGTGAAAGTTACAATCTTTAATCAAGTGAGTAGGACTAGAACAAACGAAACATAATTTTTGATTCATCATCCCAAATCCTCTACTTTGAGTTCTATGGCCAAAACTATCATGACTTCTAGATGAATGATTAAAAGGTTTTCTAAAGTTAGCAGTATTTTGAAAAGAGTTTCTTGAAGGTACTGCTGAATGACTAGCAGTAGTTTGAGAAAAGTTTGAATGTACTGCTTGTTTTGAAAAGACTTTATGAAACCTTTTATTATTATTTCCACACCCTGAATCCTTATCATTCCTTTTATTGTTATCATCCTTAGGATTCTCAACTTTTTCTTCAGATGGACTTGAATTAGATTGACTTTTAAGTTTTTTTCTAAACTCTAAATTGTCTACTCCAAAACAAGAAACATCTGTCCTAGGTGGCTGAAAACTTCCAGTGGCATGAGGAACTGCATGATACCCTTCATCTTTCTTGTACTCAGGAGGTGTTGGACTAGTGGGTTCCTCATTACTAGATGTGTTTTCTTCTGAGCAAGTTTCAAATTCACTAGTTGAGATCTCTTCTGAACTATCTTGTTACTTATCACTAGCTGAGTTTTCTTCTGAACTACTGTATTCCATACCAAAACCTAGTCCAGTTTTAATATGTGATCTTCTTTGTTTTTCAACAAAACTAACATGTGACAGACCATATTCTTTCCAACTAGCAAACTTTTCTAACAACTCATCTCTTTCTTTAGTCACTTTTTCTAGCTCAGACACCTTACATCCTAACTTCTATTCACTCAATTTTAATTGATAGTCTTGTTGCTGATATTTTTCTGCCCAAGCCAGTTCATTATTTTCCATTTTGGCTTCCATTGACTCTAAAGTCAATTGATAGCCAGCTACCTCACCCTTAGCCCTTCTAAAATTATCTCTTTCAGTCACATAATCATTAAACACCTTTTGATAAAGAGTATTACACTTAGAACATACCTCAGGAGTAGTGGGTGAACTTGGTGAAGTAGCTACCATAGCAAGCAGAGCAGGTTCATCTTCACTTTCCATGCTCCAATCAAAGCTTCCAAGACCATCAAGGCTTCCAAAACCATCTCTTGTTTCCAAAGCAGCAAATCCTGGTTCTTCATCAAAGGCTGTGCTCCAGTCTTCCAATGCAACAATACAGTAGGTTACTGGTTCATCATCAAATTCAGCACTCCAGTCAACCTCTGATAGATTTTCTTGAGCTACCAATGCTTTTGGTTTAGTTTCAGTAATAGGAACCTCCTTAATTTCAACCTTGGGTTTCTCAATCATCCTATTTGCTTGATATTTAGCAAACTTGCATTCCCTTGCAAAGTGTCCAGGCCTTTGACAATTAAAGCATTCAATCTTAGACTTATCAAATGCTATACCCTGTTTGGCTTTGAAGTCAATACCTCTTCCTGTTTTCTTCATGAACTTCTTGATCCTTGCAGTTATCATGGCAACTTGCCATCTTATGTCAATCTCTTCTAGATCATCTTCTTCAATTTGCAACAAATCTTCTTCATAAGTAACAGGTAAAGTGGCTTGTTGAGCAAAGAAGGAACATACAACATCATCAGAATTCATGATGTTTGATGGTGAGGAAGTGGTAGTGGTCATGGTTGTGCAAACATGCTGTTTTTCACCAACAGTACTTTGAATAGGATAAGCAGTACTTTTAGTGGAAGTACTGCTTCTGTTTTCAGAAGACAAAAAAGCAATGTTGTGTGATTTTGAACTTATTTGGCCATTCATCTCATGCTCATACACCTTTAAGTTGTTATAGAGATCACCAAAGTCCATACAATCCAAACCAGGTTGTCCTCTGATCATAGTAGCAACTACATGCCATACAGATGGCAAACTCCTTAAGAACTTCAAGTTTGCATCTTCAACAGTTACCTCTGCTCCATATAACTCTAGCATACTAAGAAGATTTTGAAATCTATCATAGGCAGCATCAAGACCTTCTCTTTCACCAACAGTGAATGTTTCAAATTGTTGCTTAAATAAATTTCTATGCATCTTCTTGGAAGCATCACTACCTCCAAACCTTGTCTTGATAGCAGCCCATAATTGTTTTGCATCCTTAGCATCATGAAACTTGAGTAGGTGACCATCAGGAATAGCAGACAGCAGTATGTTGAGAGCCTTATCTTGATTTCTTTTTGTTGCTGTTGGCACTTGTGGTTGACTTGGTTTAGGTTGTCCTGGAACTGTTTCAGGTTCTTCAATGACCATATTACCATTAACAATTACATCCCATAGAGCATGGTCTATAATAGCAATGTACTGCCTCATCTTCATGCTCCAGAGATCATATTCTCCCTTCTTGATGATAGGAATTCTGAGTGATGTGATGGATGGGATTGGTGCAGCTTCAGTCGTCATCTTTAGGGTTTGTTAAATTGGTTTTCAAGGATTTCTTCTTAATCAGAGTTTCCACACAAGCTCTGATACCACTTGTTGGATCGATATACTCTGACCAACTATGTAGCTTGTAAGGGTTTAGTAATCTTGGATAAATCCTAAACTACTAACAATGAAACACTGAATAACTCTGTTAAGTATGCGGAATCTACTTTAACAAAGCTAAGAAGAATTATTAAAGAACTTTGATTATATTAAAACNTTCTATGCATCTTCTTGGAAGCATCATTACCTCCAAACCTTGTCTTGATAGCAGCCCATAATTGTTTTGCATCCTTAGCATCATGAAACTTGAGTAGGTGACCATCAGGAATAGCAGACAGCAGTATGTTGAGAGCCTTATCTTGATTTCTTTTTGTAGCTGTTGGCACTTGTGGTTGAGGTGGTTTAGGTTGTCCTGGAACTGTTTCAGGTTCTTCAATGACCATATTACCATTAACAATTACATCCCATAGAGCATGGTCTATAATAGCAATGTACAGCCTCATCTTCATGCTCCAGAGATCATATTCTCCCTTCTTGATGATAGGAATTCTGAGTGAGGTGATGGATGGGATTGGTGCAGCTTCAGTCGTCATCTTTAGGGTTTGTTAAATTGGTTTTCAAGGATTTCTTCTTAATTAGAGTTTCCACACAAGCTCTGATACCACTTGTTGGATCGATATACTCTGACCAAACTAACTATGTAGCTTGTAAGGGTTTAGTAATCTTGGATAAATCCTAAACCACTAACAATGAAACACTGAATAACTCTGTTAAGTATGCGAAATCTACTTTAACAAAGCTAAGAAGAATTATTAAAGAACTTTGATTATATTAAAACTTTGAACCTGCTTATGTACACAGATTCACTAACAACCCTAATATCTCTAAATTATCGTATCTCTCTAATGCCAACCTAGGGATCCTTTTATAGGCATAAGGAAAACCCTAGTCGGTTTACAATACTTGAACGACAAGTAAACTAACTCTAATCTAAATAACATTCTAGAATTACATAATAATCCTTAAACGTTTTACATTATAGTCCTTATAGCATAGCAGTACTTTAATAAGCAGCACGTTGACTTTCTTCAGCAGCACTTTGACTTTTATGAGAAGCACTACTTTGATCTTCCAGCAGTACTTTGTCTTTATAACCCAACATCGACGTATCAGTATATGCGCTATGTACTAGGGGAAGTGATTGACACACTTTCATTTTTTATTGGGACATTCCACTGTACGTATTGGACAGTTATACTTTAAGTATAACATGTTTTAACTGATTGTACAATGAGTGTTCCAATAAAAACTTAGAGTGTGTCAATCACTTCTCGTACCTAAATGCATACGTACGGTTGACGACTTGTACCCACTTTTCCAAGCATCAAAAGCCGGTAAATATGTCATAGTCATCCATTAATGTACTTACTAAAGCAATAAGATGCCACCATCTTGGGTGCTTTTTGTGTCCTCATATGAGTAGTAGCAAGTCGTATCATATGCCTTGATAAAACTAATTAAAGTCTGACTGAAATCATAAGTCATCCAGTTTGGAAAATTGATTTAAATGTTGGTTTTCCATATAAGTTTACATATTTATGAGTTTTGTTTAACAAAAAAAGCTCAAAGGTGAAAGTAGCTAGTTAAATCATAACGAGAGATTTTTTATTTTATTTTATTTTTTTCATAACAAAAAGTCGTAACAACTTTAGGTCGAAGTTTGACGAGAAATTTGTTTGACGAACCCAAATAATAAGCTAGATTTCAAGGCATGATAATGTTAAAGCTCGATCTTATTTAGTTTTAATAATCTTGGGACATAAAACCTAAAAGTAATTGTAAACGTATGGAACATACATACAGACTTAACAAAATATTTATGTTACACTTTAAAGATGATTGAAAATAACATAAAATACATTTGACTACATTGTCTCCCATCTATGATAATTATTTACGGTATATATATGGTACATTCAAAATGAATGTGTTTAAGGTAGTAACATAAGTTATTTTGATAATTTTATTCATGAACTAGCTAGCTAATTAGTATATCTACCAAAGAAACGGCTCTTCGGCTTCAAGCCGAAAGCCAGCATCAACACCAGCTACTAGCTGCCACGAAGAATCGTAGAACAAACCATCACTTAGGTCAGCATGGTGAAGGGAAAGATCAGGCAAGTCGAAAAATGTATCATCATCGGAAGCCATTGCTTCTCGGCTATCTGGCTCGGCTCCATCTTGGGTATTTTCGGATGATAAGGTACTTGTTGAGTGAGAGTAAGAAAGCATGGGTTGGCTATCTTGCTCGGCTCCAAGATCGCCGCATGCCATGGCTGCAGCCTTGGCCGCGGCTTCTTGAATGTCTTTGGGTGATCTTGTAGTTGGTTTTGGTAGTAAGTGTGCTAATTCAGGGAAATTAAGGTAAGCCGAAGCGCCTTTAATGGCTATGGCAGCTACATCATGTGCTCTAGCTGCCATTTCGGCTGTTGGGAATGTCCCAAGCCATATTCTTGATTTCTTACGTGGTTCACGGATTTCAGACACCCATTTTCCCCAACTTCTTTTTCTTACACCGCGATAGGTGGGGTGCTTTTCACCATCCACACCACTACCACCATCATTTTTACTTAGTTTCTTTTCCTCATTGCCATTGTTTCCCTTTTGAGTTCTAGATGTACCTTTTCTTGACTTGCATTCATTTGAGGCAGCAAGGGAGGAGATGGAAGACGAGAATTGGTTAAGTTGAGTTGCGTTCTCCATAATCATTTGCTTCTTTATTTTCTATGATAAAATTTGAGGAATCAAGTAATTAGCTCTATACACAACAATGTGCACTTAAATGGTACATAAAAACAAGAGAAAGGATGGTTGTATGGGGTGGGGTTGTGGGAGGGCCAATCGGGGGTTGGTTTTATTCTTGCTTGCATAGTCTTATTGGTTTAGCTTAAAGAAAAGGCTAAAAAGAAAAATGCATGTGACCTTTAAGAATAATTTTTATAGAGAAATGATACATGGATCTAACCGTGGACATAATTGTGAACCTAAAAAGACGTAACATTATCTTGATGGCTGTAGACAAGGACCCACTTATTTTACAACTCATCAGGATCATGCCACATGTTTTTAGGTCTATAATTAGATCCACGATTAGGTCCATGTATTATTTCTCATTTTTATATATGTATTGAGTTTATGTTTATATTTATGTTAGATTTAGAAAGCAGATGAAGAAAGTTCTAAGCAAATAGTTAATTAGAGTTTTCATTTGCTTCATGATAATACAGTTCATGTTTATTGCATCCTGATAGAGCAAACCTAAAATACAATAACAAGTTTTAAGAAATTAAACAAGTTGATCGCATAACATTGAATTTTAAAACTGGTAAGCTGGTTTACCTTGCATTAATAAATCTTTTGTGCTTGATTTGATTTGATTTATTATTTGGTATTATATATTTCTTTCCTTAATAAACATTTACGTAGTACTTGTTTGTCTTATATATTTATGTTAATAATTATTAATGCCCACCACCATCTACATACATGGCAAATTGGCAATCCACCATTCTTTCATGTGGTTTTATGCATCTTTTTTATCTTTAACATTATTATTAGTAGTGGTAGGTCCAAAGATTCTTATTTATCTTTAAGTTACTCATTATTTTCTTATTACAAAATAAAGTGACTGCATGGTATCGCTACAATAAGGGAAATGATTTGCACACTTCAATTTTTTATTTGGACACTCCTCCATATGCATTAAACTGTTGTACTGTAAATGTACACTGCTTTAACTGGTTGTATATATGAGTGTCCCAATCAAAACATGAAATGTGCCAATCATCTCCCCTACAATAATTTAGACTTTTAGAAATGACAACATTGTCTCTAAAAAATAAAGCTAGGGTGTCGTCCCTGAGCCACTTAGGGATGACATGTTAAACTTTTGAACAAATCCAATTGGATCAAGGATAATGTTACCATATCAACAAACAAAATTATAAATGTAGACATAGGTCCATATAGAACACTGAATATGAGTGTGAGTAGGGGGTGTTTATTTTTTATGTTAGCTAAGGGATGCTTGGAGCTTATGTGAGACCCATGGCTGTTAGTGAGTCTAGATGGGGAGAGTCCCTTTATATTACTCCTATGGGGATAGAGGAAACAAGGGCTCAAATGGACCCCACTTACAAAATAAATAATATTAAATGGATTGACCTCACACTTCCCGTAGCTAACAAAAAAAAAGAAACGGCCCCGACGTGTAAGTGAGCATGTGGTATGTAATACATGTTTCAACATTTTGTCTATGTGGTTGTTAGTATCAAACTAATCTAAGAGCACTAGGTGCAATTCGTTGCTTGATCTCGCCACTCTTACGTGGCTACTCGCCGAGCTCGCCATTGCACCGCCCATCCCTCCTCAAGCCTCGCCGTTCCCCAACTACTCGTCCGCACGACGAGCTAAATGTTCTGACAAAAGTGAAAATGTAACATTGCAACTTGATTTTTTCAAACGGATATATTACGTTTAAATATTAACGGTACAATTTTTTTTAATAAAAAATAAACTTAACACACCCTATAAATACCAAACCATTTACATACATTTTTCTCACTACAATTCAACCAAAACATAAACATTTCTATATCTCAACTCCAAAAAAACAAAACAATGTCTCAAAACCCGAACAAAGGAGGCTATTTCACGAACCTCCTCACTTCAAACCCACGACAATACGGGGGATCGTCAAACCCGTCTACCCCCTCATCGCAAAATTCAAACTCTTCATCGCCATATGGTTCGCAACAATTCAATCCGGAGGCAATTTATCGTAACCAACAAATTGCGTTTCAACAAGGATTCGCAAATCAATCTCAACGAATGTTGTCACCACAACTTTTTAACCNACCCGTCTACCCCCTCATCGCAAATTCAAACTCTTCATCGCCATATGGTTCGCAACAATTCAATCCGGAGGCAATTTATCGTAACCAACAAATTGCGTTTCAACAAGGATTCGCAAATCAATCTCAACGAATGTTGTCACCACAACTTTTTAACCCGTCTCAACCAAACACGTTTCCTACTCCTCAATCACAACCACCATTCGAACCACAACCACCATTCGAATCACAACCATCCGAATCATAACCATCCGGTTCACAATTGAAGTACTACAAGCATGTGTACCGGCGAAAGGTAGAGGAAAAAAAACCATCGCCAAAAAATCAAAAAAAGTCGTGGATTTGGACGCCGACGATGACGATGACGATGACTTGGAAGTAGCAGGTCAACCGCGTTTGAATCGGAAATGGACCAAGGCCGAAGAAAAGCTTCTTGCGAAAATTTGGATAGGAATTTTCCAAGACAAAAATGTGGGCAATGACCGTACCGAAGACTTCTTTTGGAACGAAATTACTGAGATGTTCAACGATCAAACTATCGGTGACCCTCGTACCCAAAAAATATGCTCACCAGTAAATGGACGAGGCTTAATGGTGAATGCCAAAAATTCAATGCTATTTATAAACATATTCAGCGTCGAAGTGGTGAAAATGAGTACGGTCATCTCAAAAATGCGAAGACAAGCTTCGAAGAACGCTTTGGTTCGAGGGGTTTCACGTATGTTCACGTTTGGGAGGTCTTGAAAAATTACCCGAAATGGGATACTGAGGAACCGATAGACATTACATGTCTCGAGGATATATCTGGCCCTGACAAACGACCTCGTCCCGAAAGATACAATAGACGAGCAGCAAAGAAACAAAAGTCGATGGATACGTCGAGCGCGACGAGCTCCGATGGGAGTCAAACGAGTACTTTTTCGGGACAATTATCCGAAAAGTATTCCCAAACAAAAGACGTTCAAATGG
Organism: Artemisia annua; assembly: GCA_014162995.1. NCBI lineage: Eukaryota > Viridiplantae > Streptophyta > Magnoliopsida > Asterales > Asteraceae > Artemisia > Artemisia annua. Next base: position 250,655 of record LBNU01024896.1, on the reverse strand, counting down.
CTTATTACGAGATGAGGAGGAAGAAGGCAGAAAAGGTGTTGGAGATGAAGGAAATGCAGATTCTCATGCTAGATGCCAGCTTGGTTACTGACTCGAGAAAAGCCGAAATCATTCGCAAGAGACAAGCAAAAATAGAGAAGAAATACCAAAATCTCGAAGACGACGATATCGAATAAAATGTTTAAGTTTCATATTATTAGTATTTGTTGTATTTTTTATTTTTGTATCTTATGTTGTTCTTTTCGTATCGTATGTTTTAGGGATGAGCTCGGTACCAATACCGTCCCGAACCTGTACCGAATTGATGGTCTCAATTTTTTCCCGGGTATGAAGGTGTGTACCGGTACCGTACCGAACGGGATTTCGGTACCGGAAAATCGGTACGTATCGGGTTATTCCCGTTTTTTGTTAAACCATGTTGTGGAAGATAGGGGTGTTCATGGTTCGGGTGATAAACCGAATAAACCGAAAACCGAACCGAACCGAATCGAACAAAATTGAACCGAACTTATAACCGAACCGAATTTGTCAAAACCGAACCGAACCGAATAAAAAATTCGGTTTTCGGTTTGGATATGGGTTTGGCTATCTGAACCGAAAACCGAATTTATATAAATATATATATATTTTTTATATATTTATATTATTTTATATATAAAAAATGTCCACTAAAACTTTATACTAATATAAAAAACACATTTTATGCTTGAAATATTTTTTTTTGCCAAAAATATATATGATTAAATTAAAAAAAAATATAAATAGTGTAATTCAAATACAAAATTCGGTTTTCGGTTTTGACCCATAACCGAACTGAACTTCGGTTCGGTTCTCGGTTCGGTTCGGTCATAGATATTTTCGGTTCGGTTCGGTTTTCGATTATGACCCAAATTTTTTTTTAACCGAACAACCCCAACCGAACAAACCGATTAACCGAGAACCGAACCGATGAACACCCTTAGAGGAAGAGCCAAAAATTCACAACTGAAATTGTTACATAAACATAAACATGCATGACTTGTAGATAAAAAATACAATGATAGAAGACAATATGAATCAAAGTATAGAATCTGAGATTGTTACCTATTGACTAGAATTAAACTTCTGTTTGCCATGATTTTTGTCGTACAAAAACAATAAGACTAGATTGAAATACATGTGCAAGCAGAAAAATATACTAGCATTCCAAATTCTAACTAGATTGAAATGTAACAAGTCTTTCATGACTAGCAGGCTAGCAGCTGGTCTCATGTATCAGTAATACCATCACCAAATGGGTTTTTTTTGGACTTTTCGTTTGCCCGTATGTTACTGTTGTTTGCATGCAACAAATGCTTGTTTGGTTAAGACAATTCATTAAAAAGCATGGACTATTCAAATTCCGATACCAAATCGGGATTTCCCGAATAAGTCCCGTCCCGAACCCGAAAGGTACCGATTTTTTTTGGCCTTATTTAGTAGTCCCGGTACTGTACCGTATATCGGGACTCGGTACCGTTTCGGTATGGTACCGGTACATTTCCGGTTCGGTTCCGAGATTCGGTTCGATACGCTCATCCCTAGTATGTTTTTATTTTCGTATCGTATGTTTTTTATTTGATGAAATAAAATTAGTATGTCGTAGTATTTTTATGTTTAATAAAATTAATTTAGTTTATTTAATGAAATGAATAAAAAAAATAAAGTTGTAAGTGGTGGACCCCAAATGAGTAAGTTGAGGTTAGTTGTTAGGGGGGGGCGGGGTTAGTTGTGGAGGTTTGTTAAAGTGATGTGGCACCCGTGGGCCCCAAATGAGGAGGTATGGTTGCTCATTGCACCTAGTGCTCTAATCCTGTTTTTGGAATATTAAACTGTTACGTATATTTTTATCCAAGGTTCAAGATAGCGTGAGGCGTGCCGTGGTGGCATAGGCAAGTCTCACGTCTTAGGAGCTATACCGAAGCTTTAGCGTTTTTAAGGCGTGACTTAAAGCGGCAAAAATTATAAAAATATTTATAAATTTATATATTATATATCATATTTCATATATATCAAGTTTACAAAAAGTGTTATACATTTCTTCAAAAAAAAAAAAAAAAAAAAAAAAAAAATCCTTTTTCATCGTAGTTGAATTCAAAAAAGACGTCACGGCTCACGCATTAGAGTGCCTTATCGGACCTTTTCATGTCTCATCTCATGCCACGCCTTAAGCCGACACCTTGGTCTAGCGTGGAGGTCACGCCTCGCGCCTTTGTACCGCCATAACGCGCCTTTTGAAACCATGTTTTTATCTCATAAGAACATTAACATTAAATACGTTCTTAAAAGTTATATCCATTTTTGGTTTGAATGAAATAAATATATAAGGGCATCTACTGTGATGAACATCTAAAAATGTTTATACAATTAATACATAATCAAGTTGTAAACTTTTTTTTTCATATAATAACCCTATTTCTGCTATGAATAAACTTATTTATAAAGCTTTTCGTATCATAAAACAAAACAAACATTTCAATAATAATAGTAATAATAATAATAATAATAATAATAATAATAATAATAATAATAATAATAATAATAATAATAATAATAATAATAATAATAATAATAATAATAATAATAATAATAATAATAATAATATTAGAAAATAGTTTAGACATCTTCAAAATCTTAGACTTTTTCATTCCATGTAGGATTGAAATAGTTTCTCACTATGGTTCACAAATTTATATACATTTTTATAACGTTTTAGACCTAATTATAAACCAGCATAGTGGATGCATTAACACTGCGTTCCCGAGTTTTAATTTTGAAAGAAGAGAAAAGAAGTGGGAAGAAAACGAAATAAATTTATGTTCCAGAGTTTTTTCAGGAGAGAAGAGAGAAGAAGAGGAGAGGAAATTTGGTTATATTTCTCTCCAAAACTTTCTTCCCAAAAGTGGGATGATTTGGGAGGAAAGTATATTTGGAAACTTATAATTAAACAATGACTTAAATGCCTAAGAATAAAACTTAAATTTTGTATGTAACAAAGGGTATAATTGTAAAATCATTAGTTTTCTCTTCTTTTCTCTCTCAACTCGGGAACACGGTGTTAAAAAACAAATTACATTACTCTTCTCTTCTTTTCTGTTCAATTTTGTCTCTTCTCTTCTTCTCTTTCATATTAAAACTCGGGAACAGAGTGTTAAGAGAAAAGAAAACTAGCAATATTTTTACTTTAGTGAGGAAAACAATATGTTTCTTTTTTTATTAGATTTATTTGATTCAATAAAAATTTGATGATAAATAATTATACAAGCTAAGTATGGCTTATTTATCTAATAAGATATTATTAGGGTATGAATTAAATTACTTTAATTATATTTTGAAGAACCTTTAAAGAACAAGGAGTATATTTTCTATTGTGTTTAGCCTATATAAATAGAGGATGATTATGTACGATTTTCATAATCTTCGAGAAGAAGAAAAAACTTGTGAGAGAGAGAGATTTGTGTCGGTATTGAGTGTTAAGAATTTGAGCATCTCTATTCTTGTAATCATAAATCTTTAGTGAGCTTCTAGTGGATTAGGCTAGAGGAGCCAAACAAGTGAACCGTTGAGTGTTGTGTTTGTTTCTTGTTTTCTATTGTTTTGCTATATCATTGTGTAATTACTTATCGTGTGTGCTACAATAAGTGAGAAGAACGAAGAACTTAGAGGAGGCCGATACGAGAAGAACGAAGAACTTCGAGGAAGTCAATACGAGAAGAATGAAGAACTTGTGTTTGGTTCCTCAGTTTCTGCGCAGCCGTGAGATATTTAATGTTGTGGGTTCAGTAACCGTTGGATCTTAGTAAAATTTGGGCAAGATGTTCTAGAGAAATTGATCTACGATCTCATTGGAGGGATTTTGTGTTTAAGGTTCCAGTTGACAGTTACAAGCAGATGAAGTTAATGCGCATATCTATTTTGTCAGACTAATTTTCGAAACAATTTTCAGTTGATTTTATTACTCTAGAGTTGTTTTGTTGTGGATTGTAGAAAACATAAAATAAACATAAACAAAAACGGGATGGTAGTCTGTATGTTTTTCTCTTTTTCTTTTTCTATTTTTTTTCTTAATTTTATTTTGATTTTTTTTAATTTATTTTTTTTGTTTGTTTTTGGCATACACTCTTGCCCTACCATCCAAAATAATACATCATGGGGGCCTCGGTTCTCCCCTTACACTTGAACTTTTACATACTTTTCATGTAACCAATGTTGCAAAAATCGTGAATCGGTCCTGAGGCGGTCGAAGGCCGAGTAGCGTTTTTTAGCCGATTAATCGGCCCTAAACCTTGTAATCGCCGATTAATCGGCCGATTTCCTTGTAAATCTCTCCAAGTTCCAGGGCCGTTTACCTTGTAATCGGCGATTACAAGGCCGAGTAGGCCGTTTTTTGCAACATTGCATGTAACTATTCTAATGACTCGATTTTTTTTCATATAATAACCCTATTTCTGCTATGAATAAACTTATTTATAAAGCTTTTCGTATCATAAAACAAAACAAACATTTCAATAATAATAATAATAATAATAATAATAATAATAATAATAAAATTAGAAAATAGTTTAGACATCTTCAAAATCTTAGACTTTTTCATTCCATGTAGGATTGAAATAGTTTCTCACTATGGTTCACAAATTTATATACATTTTTATAACGTTTTAGACCTAATTATAAACCAGCATAGTGGATGCATTAAGAGAAAAGAAAACTAGCAATATTTTTACTTTAGTGAGGAAAACAACATGTTTCTTTTTTTATTAGATTTATTTGATTCAATAAAATTTGATGATAAATAATTATACAAGCTAAGTATGGCTTATTTATCTAATAAGATATTATTAGGGTATGAATTAAATTACTTTAATTATATTTTGAAGAACCTTTAAAGAACAAGGAGTATATTTTCTATTGTGTTTAGCCTATATAAATAGAGGATGATTATGTACGATTTTCATAATCTTCGAGAAGAAGAAAAAACTTGTGAGAGAGAGAGAGATTTGTGTCGGTATTGAGTGTTAAGAATTTGAGCATCTCTATTCTTGTAATCATAAATCTTTAGTGAGCTTCTAGTGGATTAGGCTAGAGGAGCCAAACAGGTGAACCGTTGAGTGTTGTGTTTGTTTTTTGTTTTCTATTGTTTTGCTATATCATTGTGTAATTACTTATCGTGTGTGCTACAATAAGTGAGAAGAACGAAGAACTTAGAGGAGGCCGATACGAGAAGAACGAAGAACTTCGAGGAAGTCGATACGAGAAGAATGAAGAACTTGTGTTTGGTGCCTCAGTTTCTGCGCAGCCGTGAGATATTTAATGTTGTGGGTTCAGTAACCGTTGGATCTTAGTAAAATTTGGGCAAGATGTTCTAGAGAAATTGATCTACGATCTCATTGGAGGGATTTTGTGTTTAAGGTTCCAGTTGACAGTTACAAGCAGATGAAGTTAATGCGCATATCTATTTTGTCAGATTAATTTTCGAAACAATTTTCAGTTGGTTTTATTACTCTAGAGTTGTTTTGTTGTGGATTGTAAAAAACATAAAATAACAAAAACATAAAATAAACATAAAAGAAAACGGGATGGTAGTCTGTATGTTTTTCTCTTTTTCTTTTTCTATTTTTTTCTTAATTTTATTTCGATTTTTTTTTAATTTATTTTTTTGTTTGTTTTTGGCATACACTCTTGCCCTACCATCCAAAATAATACATCATGGGGGCCTCGGTTCTCCCCTTACACTTGAACTTTTACATACTTTTCATGTAACCAATGTTGCAAAAATCGTGAATCGGTCCTGAGGCGGTCGAAGGCCGAGTAGCGTTTTTTAGCCGATTAATCGGCCCTAAACCTTGTAATCGCCGATTAATCGGCCGATTTCCTTGTAAATCTCTCCAAGTTCCAGGGCCGTTTACCTTGTAATCGGCGATTACAAGGCCGAGTAGGCTGTTTTTTGCAACATTGCATGTAACTATTCTAATGACTCGGTTTAAGATAATCAAAACACTTGGAGTACTTTAAAACATTTTGCACATATTGGGGTAATAATTGATGTTCTTCCCCATTACTCCATAACAATAATACTTTACACATGAGTCTCAATCGTCCCAAAACAATATGTACAAGATATGACTCGACTTAACAACCATGTAATCAATTAGAAAATTAACAAAGGGTTTAAACAAATGTTGTAACAATAATGCACTAAAGATGAGTGCATACAAGGGAGGCAAGGAGATCTTGGGTGTACATCTTTTGGGGATGGATTGACAAATTCTCCTTTAATAAAATGCTTTTAAGTTAGAAACGGAAAAAGATAGGACTTGAGGGGGTGTCTTTTTAAGGGGTATCGTGTACTAAAAATGAGTACATCGCAAAGGTGTGGGAGAATTACTTGACTAATGAAGTTAATGTAATTATGTAAACACAGGCTTAAAAACATGGGTTATCCTAATGCCTCTTATCACGTAGTAAATCTAACTACACGAATGTAGCCTCACTTGTGGTCTCGGGATGAATCACTATCGCAAGTTCTAGAATCTAAGTACTACCGGTACACTCACAAGCATAAATGCTTTTCCTAACAAATCTAGGGGCGAACCTCACCTATTTGGGGTGGAAAATTTTTGAGTGGTGCGGTTTTTTTGTGCTAGTCATATAACTCCTATCCATGAGACGCTTATTAAGACTAAAGTTTCACTCCTATATGTCGCAAAAAATCTTAAATTTGGTGCTAAAATTACCCTAACAAGTGTTTCTCTCAGTTTTATTACACATCTACTATTAAACAAACAAAAATCAAGCGCAATTGTATTCTTTAAGGCATCTTCATTTACCCCTCCTTACACTTAGGCCGAACATTGTCCCCAATGTTCAATAAAAAGATGTAAAAGTAAAAATAAATGAAAGAATGAAAACAAATACTCCCTTGATTCGTGCGGTGTGGAAAATGTAGTTAAACGGTTAAATCCTCCTCCAAGAAAATGTAGAAACTTCAAGATTAAAGCATCGCCCAAAGCTTGATTATCCATGTACATCTTTCTTGTCCAATATAACCTGTTAATGAGCTGTGAAAACAAACAAGAAACCTCGCGTAAAATCGACGGTAAATTCTATATAAAATTAAATCCTAGAAAGCAAGTAAAGATATAATGCTTGTAGAATGAATGTTTGCAGATTGCTGGAGTTTATAAAATACGGATTTTACGAAACTTTACAATTCCGATAGAAAAACAAAATTTGCAAAATTTTCCTAAAATTAACACCTGACGTCGTCAGGTTTCAAATCCTGACACCGTCAGAGTTGACCTGACAGAAAATTTATATTTTGTTTCCGGAAAATTTCTAGAAAAACCTATGATTTAATTCCTGGAATCCTGCAAAACTTCGTCATGACTCGATACAAGCATTTGACTCAAACAAGTACTAATATGTATATCTATATCTCATTGTTATCGTACATGTTCAATTCGTTCTTTGAAAACAAATTTGGATTTCCCTTACACTTATCTTTTGCAAAACACATTTATATGTAGTTAAGACGAAGTTAAAAATAAAATAAAGTATTTTCACAATTTTACTTGAAACATGAACCATAAAAAATAAAAATAAATCATACATACGGAAGCAAGTAAAACAAACAAACAAACAAACAAACAAATAAAGCTTGGGTTGCCTCCCAATAAGCGCTTTTCTTTCTTAACGAGTCTTGTAGCTAGACTCAAATCATGCCCTATTACGTTTTCCTTTCCCACTTTTCCATCGATTCTCTCAATCTTTGGGCTATTTCCATATCAACTTTGTATTTGGGCCTGAGGGTTAAGCAACTTTTATAATAAAGACTCATCTTTTCCCATAAAAAATTCATTCCCTTTTTCTTATCCTCTTCGTTAATGTTCTCAATTACACTAATGTTGTCTCTTTCTAATTGAGGCACATAATGAAATTCCTTTATCTTGCTAGGCATCCTATATGTGATTTTATCGGTTTCATTAGAGAATTGAACTGTTCCTTCTAACCGATCGTATTTTAACTTGGACTCCTTAACAAATGGTTCACCTAGCACAACATGAGATAAGCTACAATCTATAACATTAGCCAAGTCTTCTACAACCATAAAATCAGTGATATAAGTGAAGTTCCCGACGAAAATATGTAGATCCCTAACTCTCCCGACAAAATTACAAATCCCACCGGGGTAGTTGGGATCTCTCCTAGGTCCAAGTCGAGTGTTCATGATTTTGTTGTAGACACTTAAAGACATAATGTTGATTGGGGATTCAAAATCGAGGTAAGCTTGCTCAATTTACTTATATCCAATCATACATGGTATCTTCACATTCCTAGGACTACCCCTCTTTATCTTAGGGTCAATTTTAACGAAAGGGGGTCGAGGATTATCAATAAGATTTTTATAGTAAGAGATCTCCTCCTTAGTGGGATATAAATTGAAATAATCATCTAATTTTGGGTCTATCTCCCTTCCTCAAGTCCCTTTATAACTTCTATAACCGCAAGATTATTAGGTTCTGGGTCCTCAACTGAGTATATGGTGGTTGCTAGGTCGTTTAGTGCGTAATCAAGCTCAATATCAATCAACCTATTGAGCTCTCTAAGCTCCCTAATCTCATCCTCAATTTGGCTATGCAATAAAGCCACTTCGTCAGGTGTAAGGGGTGGATTCGCGTTCTCCATAATGGTAAACGAAATAGTCAATGAAAACTTTTTACGAATACAAGCACTAAGAAAAGATAGACTAAAGAAAACCTAATAAAAATAAAACAAAAATCTCACTAGATAGGAATCTAATGAGTAGACCTAATAAAAATATATTTCAACCTAAGCAATAACTATTCCCCGGCAGTGGCGCCAAAAACTTGATGCGTGGATTGCAGTCTACGCAAAAGGTTTTACCTCTCAAGGGATCTTGAGAAGCTTGCAATCCCCACCAGGCAGTGTACCTGACCGATGTAGTATAGTGTAGTGGCAAGTAACGGGGGATTGATCGTTCTACTTGGGGAATAGTGTTCGTTAGGATTGGAACTAATCTAACTAGGTCTAGATGTGAGGGATGATTCTTTTTGTGTTTTTATATTTTGAGGAAAGCAAGTAAAAATCTCGGTTATAGGAAGAGTGGGCGGAATTAGTTGCTAGTCAACTAACCCAAATAACTAAAAATGAAAATAAAAATAAANAATATCCACATGCTTAGAAGATCTAGGCTTCTGAAAAGTTGACTTCCTAGATAATCTCACAGATCTTCTCAGAGCAATATGTCTCCTATGGGACATCCTTTTCTTTCTTCTACCAGGCACATATATTCCCATAGAAAAAGAAGGATCTACCTTTTCAGATGCACCAGAGACATCTTTAGTAGGAATAGAAGAAGTAGAACCAGAAGGAATAGAAACAAAGACACCTTGGTGATACAACTTGTCCATTTCTTGCCTAGCTCTTTTAGATTTAGCAGCTTCTTGTTCAGCTTGCTTAGCCAGAACTGCACGATAGTTGGAAAGAAATGATCTTCCTTGATCAGCAGATACAGAAGAAGGAATCTCAGTTGCACTCTTCTTTTCCTTTGGATCATGATCAACAGCTATTGGTGAAGTGTCAGAAGAAACAACTATGAGGGAAGCTTCAGAAGAAACAGGAAGAACTGATGGTTGACTAGCAGATGCTTCCTCAGTAGAAATAGAAGACACACCTTGTGCTTCAGCAGATGGTAGAATTTCAGGGGATTGCCCAATATCAGCAGTTTGCACAGTACCAACAGTTGTATCAACTTCTTCAACAATCTTTGGTCTTTTGGCAGTAGGAGCAACTAGAGCATCAGCAATCCTCTTCACTTGAGAAGCTGGTTTAATTTGCTTCATAATCAAATTATACAACCTTATCAGTTCAGAATCAGGCAAATTCCATACTTGCTTCTTTGACAAACCAGAAGTATAAAGAGCTACACTCTGATTGTAAACCACATTCATCATATAAGACCTCTTCTGTGCTTCAGTAAGTGGCCTGTCTCTTTTTGCTTTAGCCTTCTGAGCTGCAATAGCTTTTCTCTTATCAGTTGCATCCTTTTTCTTTTGTTGTCCAAGGGCCACCATTTGTGCAGCAAAATTATCTCTATCAAAATCAGCTCCTAGAATATTTTGAGCTAGAGTAGGATTGGAAGCAGCTTGCATAGTGTAAGAATCCCACTGCTCATCAGTAAAATGGATGGATTGTGCATCCAATTCTTTTTGTCTTTCAGGAGGCAAATCTGAAGTAAATTGAGCTGTAAGCTTTTGTAATAATGCCTTACTCTTCATTTGATCTTCATACTCTTGCAACATCCTGGCCTGCTCAGCTCTTTCCTTATCAGTCATACAATCTTGACCAAGATCTTCTTCAACAAAAATATCTTTTCCCTTGCCAGTAAGATCCACATCAGGAACACTTGGAGATATCTCATCAGAAGAATCATCATGAGAGATATCCACAATTGGAACATCAGCAGATACATCAGGATAAACATGTTGAGAAGAATCTTCAACTTGAGTAGAGGAACCAACAATGTGAGAATCCAACACAACATTTCTCCCAGCAACAAATACTACTAAAGGATCTTCTGATAAAATAACAAGAAAATAAATGTAAGAGACTTCTAACATGGAGACAAACGTGTTTACTTAGGTTTCATTACTCCCTAGTTATCTTTTATTGATTGATAGGTTTGTTACAATTGCGTGGATGCCGGGCTGTATTCCTTAATACCATTCATGGGGCCGTGTACGATCTTACCTGTTGAAACTCAGACCTTGATAGATCTTTGAGCACTCGTGAATCGTTAGCAATGTTTATGTAATCACAAACACACTAATAGAAAGTCTCCAATACTTGAATTCTAAAGCGGAAACAAACACAAGTAATAACACAGAATACTTAGAATTCTTTGATCATCTATGGATCTTTTATAAAGCTAAAACTTGTTTTTCAAACTCGTACATAAAATATAATAAGATGTTCCTTTTATAGACAAGGAACTCTAACCCTAAACCGTTTCACAAGAAACGTATAATCTATAAACTATAAAAGATATGCATTATCTTCTCCTAATAAAACTCATGCATACACTAACTAAATTACAAAATACGCGGTTTATCTATATCCGCAGAAACACACTAAGCAGAAACTATTCTTCCACAGAAAGTTATCTTCAGCAGATTCCAGCTCTTCAGCAGAATCCATCAGTAGAATCCATCAGTAGAATTCTTACTTAGCATAATTCCCAACAATCCTCCCCTAATCTTGAATTTGACCTGGTTAAGTTCAAGATTCTTGATAGATCTTAACATCAGCAGAATAAGAGGATTGAAATTGAACATCAGCAACAAAGACTCAAAATTTCCACATCTCTATGAGTGACCAAACTGTATACTCCATATCTTTTCAGCAACAAATGACATAATGTACATCAAAACATATTAGTTTCATACTATTCTCATCACATCCAGGTGTGTTAACTCCTGTGAGAGGTGAATCATTGAAAATAATGGATTTGATGTCTCTTTACCAATAGCCAT
>LBNU01024896.1:196474-226009 GCA_014162995.1 Artemisia annua | reverse complement strand
TAGTTTTAGTTAAGTTTTTAAATAGTTTTTATTAATTAATTAATATTTAAATATTAAAATAATCAAAAAAATAATTTTCTTTTTAATTCAATTTTCTTTTTATTTAAGTTTGAAAAATTTTCATTTTAGACCCTTGTAGTTTAGAACTTGTCACTTTTAGTCCCTGTACTTTCCTCAGTTACATTTTTGTTACATATTTGTTATATCTGATTGTCATGCATTTTAATATTGTTTCATTATCAATTCCAAGCAATCAGTAGTGTAAAAATCAATCCAAATCTTAATCTGGTTACTATTCATAATCACTCATTCCAAAACGTTTTTCCAAATACAATTTCAACCTCGTTGGGATATAACGACCCGGGGAAACACTAAACTCCTCAGGATTTCATTGTATTGTGCTCTAGACTTTCAGGGTTTCTTTGTTACGGTTAGCCATTCACAAGTGGCTAGCTTGTGTGACAAACCTGTTGGTTCTGAGCAAATCAATTGCACACGTTACGAATGAGTATTAAGGAATAATAATAAATGTATTTATATATATTTATTATTTTAACACAAGGACTTAACGAGCGTTAGTATTTACCGTTAAATGACTAACAACCGTTAGACGTAAATAAGGAAAAGATGTGTTTATGCAATATGGAAACAAGAGAAGGATCTAGAACCCTTTTGGGGTGCTAGAACCGGCCACACAAAGGGGAGGGGTATCCCTAACCCTAACTTGTTCTCAAAGATTGTTAAACACTATAAATACAAACCTTAGGGTCAATTGTTTGGTGATCTTTTGTACATGATGAGGCGAAAAGTGTACCGCTTTTCGGGGGTCATTTAAGCCCGAATTCGTATTTATTTGATCAAATATCGCCCTAAATCGTTCCTTTTGTCATTTTAGGTACTTTGGAGAGAAATTCTGAAAAAGGAAGCATTTTGGACGTTTTTGGAGCATAAAAGTGAAGAATTCGACAAAGTGCTAAAGTCTGCTGGAATAGTACCCTTGATGGCGTCAAGCTTGGATGTGACGCCCTCAAGCCTTGATAAGCCAGAACGGATTTTGGGAGATTAAAGGGGGACGGCGTCAAGAAGGCCATCAAGAAACCCTAAGCACGGCGAGGTGACGACGTCAAGGCTACAACGTGACGCCGTCAGATCTGTTTTCCTATATATATTCTCATAATTTTTAGTCATTAGTGTGGAACTTTTTAGGGAGAAACCCTAGACGAATTTTAGCAAGCTTTTTCAAGGTTTTTCACCTTGAGATCTTCCATGTTACCTTGAAGATAAGTAATCAATTAATCTTTCAATATGTCTATGTGTTGTTTGATTCTATCTTGTTCTTGTCTTTTGTTTAACATGCTAGGCTAGGTTTTCTTTGTGTTTGCTTAGATCTAATGAAACCTAACTATTGATTATTGATTGAATGGTGCGTTATTGATTGTATGGAGGAATGTTTATCGATGTTAGGCTTAAGAAAACTGGTAGACTTCCAATTGGTAACATGCTTGAACGTCTTAAGAAACATGAACCAAGGTGTACTAAGGTTATTTGATTGTACTTAATGCATGAGCAAATTCTAGTGATCCCATGTTAGGAGCTTCTTAGCCGGATCGACATAGGAGTGAAGTAGGAGCTTATAGAGTTGGGGAAGTCCGTACACACCCCCACGACTGGCATTAAGGAATACAATCCGTCATCCACGCAATTAATACACACTAATCAATCGGTAAAAGATAGTTAGGGAGTAAGGAAATCTAAGTAAACACACTTCTCTCCATATAGTTTTCACAAACATTTATTTTCTTGTTATTTTATTTTATTTGCATTAGTAGTTATTTGGGTTAGTTGACTAGCAACTAATTCCGCCCACTCCTTCAAAACTGAGATTTTTACTTGCTTTCATTAAAAATTATAAAAATACAAAAAGAATCTTCCCTCACCCCTAGACCTATTAGAGTAGTTTTTCAATCCTAACGACACTATTCCCCTAGAGAACGATCAATCCCCCGGTACTTGCCACTACACTATACTACATCGGTCAGGTACACTGCCTGGTGGGGATTGCAAGCTTCTCAAGATCCCTTGAGAAGTAAAACCCTAGCGCGTGGTCGAAATCCCGCGCATCAAAGTTTTTGGCGCCGCTGCCGGGGAATAGTTATTGTTTAGGTTGAATTTTTATTTTATTAGGTCTACTCACTAGATTCCTTTCTAGTGAGATTTTTATTTTATTTTTCTAGGTTTTTCTTTAGTCTATCTTAATTCTTCGTGTCTTTGTTCGTAACCATTACCATCCGCCAACATGGAAGGTGGTAATATCCTTGATCCCAACAACCCACCACCACAACAACCACCCCAACAAAACCAACCTCCTAGAGCCCGTACTTTAGGAGAATACTCCCGTCCTAGCCACCAAGGCTATCGAAACACCATTGAGCTCACCCAAGGAGCCAATGTGTCTCCCTTGCGATCCGACACCATCCGGTTGGTGCAAAGCGGATGCTCTTTCCATGGACTTCGTTCCGAAGATCTAAATTAATACCTCAAGGACTTCCTTAAGATCGTAGATTCCATAGACCTTGATGTTGAAACTCGAGAGACGACCCGACTGCGTCTCTTTCAATTCTCTCTGCGAGACCATGCTAGTCGATGGCTAGAGCGTCTACCCGCAGGATCCATCACCTCTTGGGATAATCTTACCTCTCGCTTCCTTGCTCAGTTTTTCCCACCGGGAAGGACTACCAAGCTAAGGAATGATATCTTGGCGTTCCAACAACACCAAGGCGAAACCCTCTACGAGGCATGGACTCGATTCAAGGACTTACTTCAAAAAGTCCCTCACCATGGCATAGACCTTTGGCTCCAAGTCCAAATCTTCTATGACCATATCAATCTCCCCACGAGGCAAACCATTGACCAAGCGGCCGGTGGTAAGCTGTGTGATCTAAGTGCGGAACAATCATGGGATCTACTAGAAGATCTTGCTCTTTATGACAACGAAAGTTGGAATGATCCCCGTGATTTGAATAAAACGGTCAAGGCAATATCTTTGCCTTCGAATAATTCAAGCACTTCCGACCGTAGGATCATAGAACTTGAAGACCAAGTCAAGTTTCTTATGAAATCCTACGAGGCTCCTAAACCTTCAAGCCAAGTGAACAAAATCACTTCTTCGTGCGAATTATGTAGTGGTCCCCACGACACTCGTGATTGCATGGAACTCCCCGAACAAGCTTTTGCGGACTACGCATCCTCGCGTACCGATGGAGCGGGAGACAAGTGGTACACTTTCAAACCCGAGCCAAACCCTTATGGTGACTCCTACAACCCCTCATGGAGAAATCACCCGAACCTTAGGTGGAAGCAAAACCAAAACACGCCCCAAACCAATTCTTCCAATCCAGCTAATCGTTTCAACCTAACGGTCCCTCCTCAAACCATACTTTCAATAACAATCCTTCCAACAATTATGGTAGTACCAATCATTTCGAAGGATTGATGTCCAATTTTATGGCATCTCAAGAAGCTCACCTAGCAAAGTTTGAAGCCGATTTCAAACAAAAGCAAAGCGAGGTGACCAATAAAATTGACACTTTGTTGAAAGTTCTCAATGACCGAGATATAGGAGCACTCCCTAGCAACACGGTCAAGAACCCGAAACTAAACGTTAACGCCATTTCGTCGGTTTCGTCTCCTAGTTCTTGTCCACAATATTATTCGGTCAATTCCATGAACACGTGTTTCAAACAAACCCAAATCCCTCAAAAAGACCATGAGAATAAGGTATCCAACACTAAATTGGTGAACAACATAGTTGAAACACCACCCATTCAAAACCTAGACGAAGAATTCGAGGAACTCCGCCTCGAACGTCCGGTTATTGATGTTTTAGCACGAGCTCCGTACTATAACGCCCTCTTAGAAAAATACGAGAAGAAGCTCAAATTAGGCGACAAGGGGACCGCCTTCGTTCGAAACAAGCTACCTAAGAAATTAGACGACCCGGGCTTATTTGTCCTACCGTGCAAGATCGGTAATTCGGAGGCTTATGACACATTAGCCGATCTTGGCTCAAGCCTTAACTTACTTCCACTACCTCTCTACACCGCCCTCAAACTAGGAAAGCTAGAAGAAACCGAGGTAATAATAGGTTTAGCGGATGGAAGTGCAGCATACCCGGTAGGAGTAGTAAAGGACGTGGTAGTTCACATAGGGAAGTTAACAATTCTAGCCGATTTCCACGTCCTCGACATGATTAGCGAGCCTACATGCCCCTTGTTGATAGGAAGAGGGTTTCTAGCCACCGCAAGTGCTATAATTGATTGTAAGGAATCTAAGATAGCGGTAGGAGAAGGAGAAACTTGGTCGGTATATGATGTTAAGAAACATGCCTATGACACCCTTGAGGAATCAACCGATGTTAATAGGAGGCCCTCTAGATACGGACCATGGTTAGAAGGAGACTTCATAGGACCCCAACGCCCATTCTACCTAGAAGACGAATTTGTGAACCGAACACAAACGGTAGAACAACTTGTGGTAGGGACACCGAGTTAGACCCCTTTGAAGATCCCCTAGTTTTGCGAAAGATGATTGACTTCCTAGGAGTTTTGCCAATTAACTTAGCCATGAATAAGTGGAAAAGCGAAGGCGATAAACATAAATGGAATTGGGAAAGGCCACCTAAGGAAGGAGATGGATCATGGAACATAAAGATGACTCTATATGATCCGGATTGAGAGAAGTTTGAGAGGTCATATTTCACCAAACGCACCAATAGGACACTTCCAACCAAAATCAACCCTAAGGATGTCCTCGATGCGGAACTCACCTACGTAGGGTAGAGTGACCTTGAGTCTAGCTACAAGACTCGTTAATAAAGAAAAGCGCTTCTTGGGAGGCAACCCAAGCTTTGTGTGTTTATTTGTTTGATTTTATTTGCTTCCGTATGTATGTTTTATTTTTATTGTTATTGATTCATGTTTCTAACTTGTGAAAATGCTTTATTTTGTTTTTAACTTTGTCTTAACTACATATAAAGGTATTTTGCAAAAGATAAGTGTAAGGGAAATCCAAATCGGTTTATAAGAACAAATGAACATGAATCATAACAATATTAAATTGACATACATATTAGTAATTGTTTGAGTCAAATATTAAATTGACATACATATTAGGACCATCCCAAATCCACAAGTGAGACTACATTCATGTAGTTAGATTTACTACATGATAAGAGGCATTAGGATTAACCCATGTACACAAGAGTGTATGAAAAAAAAATCGAAAAAATCAAGAAAAATACAAAAAAAAATGAGAAAAGGAAAAGTAGAAAAAAACATACGGACTACCATCCCGTTTTCTTTTATGTTTATTTTATATTTTTGTTAGTTATTGATTAGCTTAAGTCGAGTCTAGTCTTGGCTTAGCAACGCCATATTGTACGTGTGATTAATCAAGATCTTTAACTCGCCACCAGTAAAATATCCCTTATCCAACAAAACCGTGTTTATCATATCCCTACACCTCATTACAACCCTTTTTGTAAATCCCTCTTTGATAGTTTATCTTAGGTGCTTACGCCTAGTGGAGAAGGTTTTCGATCCTTTCCCAAGCCTATGGTAATCTATTTGCTATGACAGGTAGTGAGAGATATTGTTCATTTTCATTTATGAGATATAAATCTATGACACCTGAGAGATATGAGTATCTAAACACTACTTGTGAGGTGCTAGTGTGTAATCTCTGTGCTTATTATGATTAAAGTAGAACGATTATTTGTTGTAATTACTTTTATATTAGTGTTAAATGACCCCTAACTTGTATTTTGATTAGAATAAAAGCGCATTTGCTTGAGGACAAGCAAATCTCAAGTGTAAGGGTATTTGATGAGGCGAAAAGTGTACCGCTTTTCGGGGGTCATTTAAGCCCAAATTCGTATTTATTTGATCAAATATCGCCCTAAATCGTTCCTTTTGTCATTTTAGGTACTTTGGAGAGAAATTCTGGAAAAGGAAGCATTTTGGACGTTTTTGGAGCATAAAAGTGAAGAATTCGACAAAGTGCTAAAGTCTGCTGGAATAGTACCCTTGACGGCGTCAAGCTTGGATGTGACGCCGTCAAGCCTTGATAAGCCAGAACGGATTTTGGGAGATTAAAGGGGGACGGCGTCAAGAAGGCCATCAAGAAACCCTAAGCACGGCGAGGTGACGGCGTCAAAGCTACAACGTGACGCCGTCAGATCTGTTTTTCTATATATATTCTCACAATTTTTAGTCATTAGTGTGGAACTTTTTAGAGAGAAACCCTAATACGAATTTTAGCAGCTTTTTCAAGGTTTTTTACCTTGAGATCTTCCATGTTACATTGAAGATAAGTTATCAATTAATCATTCAATATGTCTATGTGTTGTTTGATTCTATCTTGTTCTTGTCTTTTGTTTAACATGCTAGGCTAGGTTTTCTTTGTGTTTGCTTAGATCTAATGAAACCTAACTATTGATTATTGATTGAATGGTGTGTTATTGATTGTATTGGATGAATGTTTATCGATGTTAGGCTTAAGAAAACTGGCAGACTTCCAATTGGTAACATGCTTGAACGTCTTAAGAAACATGAACCAAGGTGTACTAAGGTTATTTGATTGTATTTAATGCATGAGCGAATTCTAGTGATCCCATGTTAGGAGCTTCTTAGCCGGCTCGACATAGGAGTGAAGTAGGAGCTTATAGAGTTGGGGAAGTCCGTACACACCCCCACGACCGTTATTAAGGAATACAATCCGTCATCCACGCAATTAATACACACTAATCAATCGGTAAAAGATAGTTAGGGAGTAAGGAAATCTAAGTAAACACACTTCTCTCCATATAGTTTTCACAAACATTTATTTTCTTGTTATTTTATTTTATTTGCATTAGTAGTTATTTGGGTTAGTTGACTAGCAACTAATTCTGCCCACTCCTTCAAAACTGAGATTTTTACTTGCTTTCATAAAAAATTATAAAAATACAAAAAGAATCTTCCCTCACCCCTAGACCTATTAGAGTAGTTTTTCAATCCTAACGACACTATTCCCCTAGAGAACGATCAATCCCCCGGTACTTGCCACTACACTATACTACATCGGTCAGGTACACTGCCTGGTGGGGATTGCAAGCTTCTCAAGATCCCTTGAGAAGTAAAACCCTAGTGCGTGGTCGCAATCCCGCGCATCAGTACACACATTATCCCTAAGTGTTTTTCTTCTCCTTCTTTGTTCCTAAAACCGATCGTACAAACCCTAAGGGTTCTAGGATCGAATTTTTGCTTGTCAAAATTAACTCTTGTGTTTTTACTAGCATAACCTTAATATGGTTTAATTCGTGTGTACAAGAATGAGGTAATTACTCACTATAGTAATTATCAAGGGATCGATTAACAAAACAGTAAGGGGTTAATCATTGATCCATATAAACCCTAATTAGGGTTCTTCACTTGTTCAAGATTATTAAAGTTTGATTCTTGTTTAGCTAGAATCAAAAGGTACATTCTTGTTTATGTTTATGTTAATCTTTTATATGTTATATGTATCCTACGCTTCCGCATATGTGACTACTTGATTTATATGATTGTTATGGTACATAAATTCTAACAACCACTACAATAATTAAACAGGGGTCAAATCTCTCGTATAATAACAGATGATACAAAATACGAAAACTAATTCTTCTATTTATGAGTGTGAAAGCTCAATTTTAAAATTGAGCATCATGATCGGTCAATACAAGTCAAAATTAGCTTTAATTCGGTCAAATATATCTAAATTTCGTTTAGCCAAATAAATATGTATAAGACATATGTGTCCATTTTTATAAAAAATCTAAAAAAAAAATTAAAAAAGAAAGGTAACTAATAAAACCTTAGTTGCTAAATTGTAAATAAATTATAGACTTAAGTAAACTTATCGGTTTTTATGTTTTTGAAAAACCTTGTAAATTTAATAAATACCCCCAAGCTTTATATTTATTTTATAAAATAAAACACTTATAAATAATATTACCGTTATCTATTAAAGAATACTACACATAGACCCGCGGGTTTCGCAGATGAAAACAAAAATTTTGCATTAAAGGTAGCATACTTCGTATTATGATAGAAAAAGAACAGGAGTTTAGCATGTCTCTAATTGTTAAATATTCTACATATGTTAAATAAGGAAGCAAACATGCATAATCTTTACTATAAGTTTGTCTTATAATTTTAATGTGTATTACTAAGGCCTTCAATAGAAATTACAAATTACAAAAGCAATGTATGAATTTGTGTAAAGTTTCATTACAAAATCATCCAATAAAGACAACAGTCACACACATATAAACTAAAACAAAACCGTTATATAAATTATCCAAAATAGTTTAAAGTTAAAAAGGTTCACCAAACCATGAAAAATGAAAACGGAAACATAATAATATAGTTAGAATGAAAGTAAACAACATAGTATTGCTTATTTGAACATGCTTGTAGTGTCTCATACTTCTTGAAGAACTTAAGGATAAATATCATTTATGGTAGTTGATGCGAGGATTGCGGTCTCGCAAAAGATTTTACTTCTCAAGGGATCTTGAAAAACTTGCAATATATCCTCCAGGCAGTGTACCTGACCGGTGTAGTATAGTGAGTGGCAAGCACCGGGGGATTGATTGTTCTCTAGGGGAATAGAGTCGTTAGGATTGAGATGTAGATTAACTAGGCCTAAAGGTGAGGGATGATGCTTTTTGTATTTTTATATTTTATGAAAGCAAGTAAAATATCGGGTATTTGAAAGAGTGGGCGGAATTAATTGCTAGCCAACTAATCCAAAACTACTGTTATGCAAAATAAAATAAATAACAAGAAAAGTAAATGCGGTGGATTACTTATAGGAGACAAGTGTGTTTACTTAGATTTCACTACTCCCTAGTTATCTTTTATTGATTTATTGATTTGTTACAACTGTTTGATTGAAGGATTGTATTCCTTAATACCGGTCGTGGGGGCGTGTACGTCCTTCCCCAACTCTATGAATAATTACTTCTTCTAATGATGAACACGTTTAGTGTCCTACCATAGAATCATCAACAACTACTCATGCATTAAATATAATCAATAAAACCGTAGTACACATCCGATTACGTTTCTTAAGACGTTTAAGCTAGTTACCGTATAGGAGATTTAGCCAGCTTTCTTAAGCCTAACGTTAGTCAATCAATCAAACAATCAATAACAAACCAACAATCAATAATTAACAACTAGGTTTCATTAGATCTAAGCAAACACTAAGAGATCTAAGCTAGCATGTTAATGAAAAGAAAAGATAAATAATTAATCAAACAACACATAGACATATTGAATGATTAAAGGAGAACTTATCTTTCAATTAAACATAGAAAAACCTAGGGTTAGAAACCCTAAAAGTGCTATAAAATTCAGACTCCCAAAGTTCGCTACAAAGTTCCACAAGTTCCACCTCTTTTTTAATGAAAAAATCTAAAGGTATATATAGAGATACAAAGGTGACGGCGTCAGGTTATGAGTCCTGACGCCGTCAAGTCGCCGTCATTAGGGTTTCTTGACGCCCAATTAATCTTTTTGACATCGTCACTCATTAAATCTTCTGGGCCGTCTCTTGTGTTAGTTGTACGTGACGGCCTACTTCAAAATACACGTGACGCCGTCACGTGTTAATCCACCTAAGGTTTTTTGGAGCGTCACTTGCAAATGTTTCCACCTCTTGAATCTTCAAGTGACGGCGTCACCTTGTAAAGCGTGACGCCGTCAGGCGTAATTTCCTGACTTGTTTCTTGATTTTATCGTTTTCTTCACTTTTAACTCCAAAAACGTCCAAAATGCTCCATTTTCAAGAATTCTCGTCCCAAGTACCTAAAATGACAAAAGAAGCGATTTAAGGTAATATTTGACTATACATTTACGATTTAAGGCTTAAATGACCCCCTAAAAGCGTATCAAATAAATCCTTATCAAATACCCTTACACTTGGGATTTGCTTGTCCTCAAGCAAATGAGCTTTTATACCAATTAAAATACTAGTTAGGGGTTATTTAACATTAATATAAAAGTAATTACAACAAATGATCGTTTCACCTTAGTCAAAACAAGCACATAAATTATACACTAGCACCTCACATATAGTGTTTGGATTCTCTCATCTCTCGGGTGTTATAAGTTTATATATCACAAATGGAAATGGAAAAATATCTCTCACTACCTGTCATAGCAAATAGATTACCATAGGCTGGGGAAAGGATCAAAACCTCCACCACTTTGGCGAAAACACCTAGGATAAACTATCAAAGAGGTATTTCAAAGTGTTATAACGTTAGGTGTACGGATATGGAAAAACAAGGTTTGTTGGATAAAGGGATATTTTACTGGTGGCAAGTCAATTGTCTTGGTTAATTACATGTACAATGCGGCGTTGCTAAGTCAAGACTCGACTCAACTTACACTAACTACGACCAACATAAACATAAATAAGAGAAACGGGATGGTAGTCCGTATGTTTTTTCCTCTTTTCTTTTTCTACTTTTTTTTTCATTTTTTCTTGTTTTTCGTTTTTTTTATCATAAACTCTTGCCCTACCATCCAAAATAATACATCAAGGGGGCTCGTTCTCCCCTTACACTTGAACTTTTACATAATTAAAAATAAAGACTCGAATTAAGATAATCGAAACACTTTGAGTACTTTAAAACATTAACGCATATACGGGGGTAATAAATAATGTTCTTCCCCATTACTCCACAACACTAGCACTTTACCCATGAGTCTCAATCGTCCCAAAACAATATGTACAAGATATGACTCGACTTAGCAACCATGTAATCAATTAGACAACTAACTAAGGGTTTAAACATGTAACAATAATGTACTAAAGATGAGTACATACAAGGTAGGCTAAGGCGATTTGGGTGTACATTTGGGGGTAGATTGTAAACAAATTCTTCCTTTAAGTAAAATGCTTAAAGTTAGAAACGAAAAAGATAGGCTTTGAGGGGTGCACTAGGGGTATCGTGTACTAAAAATGAGTACATCGCAAAGGTGTAGGAAAATTACTTGACCAATGAAGTCAATCTAATTATAAAAACAGGTGTAAAACATGGGTTATACTAATGCCTTTTATCATGTAGCAAATCCTAACTACACGAATGTAGTCTCACTAGCGGTCTCGGGATGCATCGCTATCGCAAGTTCTAGAATCTAAATACTACCGGTACACTTATAAGCACTAATAATGAATGCTTTTTCCTAAACATCTAATGGCGAACCTCACATTTTTGGGGTGGAAATTTTTGAGTGGTACGGCTTTTGTGCTAGTCATATAACTCCTATCCATGAGACGCTTATTAAGACTAAAGTTTCACTCCTAAATGTTGCAAAAAAAATTTTAATTTGGTGCTAAAATTACCCTAACGAATATTTCTCTTATCTTTATTACACATTTACTTTTAAACTAACAAAAATCAAGCGGAGTTGTAGTTTCTAAGGTATCCCAATTTACCCCCTTACACTTAAGTCGAACATTGTCCCCAATGTTCAATTAAAAGATGTAAAAGTAAAAATAAATGAGAAAGAAAGAACTAATACTCTCTTGATTTGCTCGGTATGGATGGCATGGTAACATGGTTAAATCCTCCTCTAAAAAATGTACATGCAAAGCTTCACTCCTGAAATATAATCATCTTCTTGTCCAATATAACCTGTTAAACAACTAAAAGAATAAACAAGAATCCTCGCATAAAATCGACGGTAAACTCTATATAAAAATAAATCCTAGAAAGCAAGTAAAGATATAATGCTTGCAAAATAAATCTTTGCAGATTCCTGGAGTTTTTAAAAAATTTAGATTTTACGAAACTTTACAATTCCGGCAGAAAAACAAAACCTGGAAAATTTTCCAGAAAATAACATCTGGCGTCGTCAGGTTTTAACCCTTGACGCCGTCAGAATTGACCTGACAGAATTTTTTATATTTTGTTTCCGGAAAATTTCTAGAAAAATTTATGTTTTAATACCTGAAATCCTGCAGAACATTCATTGTGACTCGATACAAGCATTTGACTCAAACAAATACTAATATGTATACTCATATCTTATTGTTATTGTTCATGTTCAATCCGTTCTTTGAAACAAATATGAGCTTCCCTTACATTTATCTTTTGCAAAATACCTTTATATATAATTAAGACGAGGTTAAAAATAAAATAAAGCATTTTTACAACTTTATTTGAGACATGAACAATAAACTATAAGAATGAAACATACATACGGAAACAAATAAAATCAATAAACAAACAAACAAACAAACAAAATAAAGCTTGGGTTGCCTTTCAAGAAGCGCTTTTCTTTATTTACGAGTCTTGTAGCTAGACTCAAAGTCACTCCCTATTACGTGACTCCATCATTCGTCATGTTTTCTAGGTCATCCTCTATTTTGGTTTTGTATTCCGGACCTAGTTGTAGACACTCCTTGTAGAATCCAAGTATTTTTCTCATTACGTAGTCTACTCCCTTCCTCTTGTCCTCATCACTCCTATAGTATACCGACTGCTTAAATTCTTTTTCTAGGTTTGGCATGAGTCGGAATTGTTCTATCTTATAGGGCATTTGGTAGGCAATTTCGTCGGTCTCGTCCTTAAACTTAACTATCCCTAATGATAGATCACAATTCATTCTGGAGACTTCAACGAATGCTTTTCCTAACACAACATTTGATAAATTGATGTCGACTGCGGGGTTAACATCTTCTAAGATTACAAAATCTACTACATAGGTGAAATTTCCTACGTAAACGGGAAACCCTCTAACTCTCCCCACAAAATTACTTGTTCTTCCAGTTATGGGGTCTATCCTAGGAGCTAATTGCTTTTTCATAATCCAATTGTACAATGTCCTAGACAAGATATTTATAGCTGACTCAAGGTCAATGTAAGCTTTCCACACATGCAAATGCCCAACATTGCATGGTATGTTTATGTTGTTTGGGTTGCCAGCTCGAATGATTGGTAGATTTATATAGATTGATGGGTTAGGATCATCCAATAGATTCTTGTGGTATGCAAGCTCATCCTCAGTGGGAAACTTGTTGAAGTAATCCTCTACCTTTTCCATCTCTTTCTCGACATCTTTCTTAGAATTACTTCCTATCTCAACCTTACCTTCATCATCATCCTTGCAACTCCTATCAAGTGGCTTAATAGTGACTACGTTGACAAAGTATACGTATTTAAATGATGAAGGGTCCTTAACCTCATTTCGCCCACTAGGATTCCTTACACCTTTGGTAGACGGGGTCATTCCATGGTTATTTAAGGGCTTTATGAAATTATCAATTTTATTGGTCATCTCATTTTGTTGTTGATTGAAATCGGCTTCAAACTTAGCTATACGAGCTTCTTGAGACGCCATAAAATTGGACATCAATCCTTCAAGATTATTGGTATTGTCGTAATTGTTAGAAGGATTGTTGTTGAATGTATGGTTCGGGGGTGGGCCGTTTGGTTGGAAACGATTAGGTGGATTAGAGGAATTGGTTTGAAAGGGGTTTTGCTTTTGTTTCCACCTAAAGTTTGGGTGATTTTTCCAAGAAGGGTTGTATGAATCACCGTAAGGGTTGGCTCGGGTTTGAAAGTGTACCACTTTTCTCCCGCTCCATCGGTAAGCGAGGATGCGTAGTCCGCAAAAGCTTGTTCGGGGATTTCCATGCAATCACGAGTGTCGTGGGGACCACTACAATACTCACATGAAAAAGGGATTTTATTCACTTGGCTTGAGGGTTTAGGAGCCTCGTAGGATTTCATGAGAAACTTGACTTGGTCCTCAAGTTCCATGATCCTACGGTCGGGAATGCTTGAATTGTTCGAAGGCAAAGATATTGCCTTGACCGTTTTATTCAAATCACGGGGATCATACCAACATTCGTTGTCATAGAGAGCAAGATCTTCAATGATTCACCATGATTCCTCCGCATTCTTATCACGTACTTACCACCGGCCGCTTGGTCAATGGTTTTCCTTGTGGAGAGATTGACATGATCATAAAAGATTTGGACTTGAAGCCAAAGATCGATGCCGTGATGAGGGACTTTTTGGAGTAAGTCCTTGAAACGAGTCCATGCTTCGTAAAGAGTTTCACCTTGAAGTTGTTGGAAATTCAAGATGTCATTCCTTAACTTGGTAGTTCTCCCCGATGGGAAAAATTGAGCAAGGAAACGAGAGGTGAGATCATCCCAAGAGGTGATGGATCCTGCGGGTAAACGCTCAAGCCATTGACTAGCTTGGTCACGTAGAGAGAATTGGAAGAGACGCAACCGTGTCGTCTCTCGAGTGGTAACATCAAGGTCTATAGAATCAACGATTTTAAGGAAATCCTTGAGATGTTGGTTTGGATCTTCGGAACGAAGTCCATATAATGCGCATCCGCTTTGCACCAACCGGATGGTGTCGGATTGCAAGGGAGACACATTGGCTCCTTGGTTGAGCTCAATGGTGTTTCGATAGCCTTGGAGGCTAGGCCGTGAGTAGTCTCCTAAGGTGCGGGCTCTAGGTGGTTCGGGTGGGTTTTGGTGGTTTGGTTGGTTAAGTTGTAGTGGGTTTTGTTGTCGTGGGTTGATGGGATCAAAGATATTACCACCCTCCATGATGGCGGATGATAATGGTTACGAACAAAAACACGAAGAAAAAGATAGACTAAAGAAAACCTAATAAAAAGAAAATAAAAATCTCACCATATAGGAATCTAATGAGTAAACCTAATCAAAATAAAAATCAAGCTAAACAATAACTATTCCCCAAGCAGCGGCGCCAAAACCTTGATGCGAGGATTGCGGTCTCGCAAAAGGTTTTACTTCTCAAGGGATCTTGAGAAGCTTGCAATCCTCCAGGCAGTGTACCTGACCGGTGTAGTATAGTGAGTGGCAAATACCGGGGGATTGATCATTCTCTAGGGGAATAATGTCGTTAGGATTGAGATGTAGATTAACTAGGCCTAAAGGTGAGGGATGATTCTTTTTGTATTTTTATATTTTATGAAAGCAAGTAAAATCTCGGGTATTTGGAAGAGTGGGCGGAATTAGTTACTAGCCAACTAACCCAAAACTACTATTATGCAAAATAAAATAAATAACAAGAAAAGTAAATGCGGTGGATTACTTATAGGAGACAAGTGTGTTTACTTAGATTTCACTACTTCCTAGTTATCTTGTATTGATTTATTGATTTGTTACAACTGTTTGATTGAAGGATTGTATTCCTTAATACCGGTCGTGGGGGCATGTATGTCCTTCCCCAACTCTGAATAATTACTTATTCTTATGATGACACGTTAGTGTCCTACTATAGAATCATCAACAACTACTCATGCATTAAATACAATCAATAAAACCGTAGTACATATCCGATTACGTTTCTTAAGACGTTCAAGCTATTTACCGTATTGGAGATTTAGCCAGTTTTCTTAAGCCTAACGTTAGTCAATCAATCAAAAAATCAATAACAAACCAAAAATCAATAATTAACAACTAGGTTTCATTAGATCTAATCAAACACTAAGAGATCTAAGCTTGCATGTTAATGAAAAGAAAAGATAAACAATTAATCAAACAATACATAGACATATTGAATGATTAAAGGAGAACTTATCTTTCAATTAAACATGGAAGAACTTAGGGTTAGAAACCCTAAAAGTGCTGTAAAAGTTGGACTCCCAAAGTTCCCTACAAAGTTCCACAAGTTCCACCTATTTTCTAATGAAAAAATCTAAAAGTATATATAGAGATACAAAGGTGACGGCGTCAGATTATGAGTCCTGACGCCGTCAAGTAGCCGTCATTAGGGTTTCTTGACGCCCAATTAATCTTCTTGACCTCGTCACTCATTAAATCTTCTGGGCCATCTCTTGTGTTAGTTGTACGTGACGGCTTACTTCAAAATACACGTGACGGCAATACACGTGACGCCGTCACGTCTTAATCCACCTAAGGTTTTCTGGAGCGTCACTTGCAAATATTTCCACCTCTTGAATCTTCAAGTGACAGCGTCACCTTGTAAAGCGTGACGCCGTCAGGTGTAATTTCCTGACTTGTTTCTTGATTTTGTCGTTTTCTTCACTTTTAACTCCAAAAATGTCTAAAATGCTCCAATTTCCAGAATTCTCGTCCCAAGTACCTAAAATGATAAAAGAAGCGATTTAAGGTAATATTTGACCATATATTTACGATTTAGGGCTTAAATGACCCCCTAAAAGCGTATCAAATAAATCCTTTTCAGTAGTATTACAAACTTTTCCATTGTTGGCACGTACAGGGGCGAAGGATAATAGGGGCAGGGAAGGGTGGTGTCCCCCATCCCCCCTCCAAAAAAAAAGAAAAAAAAAGAAAAAAAAAATCTCACGCGTAGTTACCAGATTTGGGTGTGTAGTTACCAGCTTTGAGTGAAGTTCTGCAATTTGTTAACATATTTTACATTATGGCCCTTCTAAAATATGATAAGAAAGCATGAAAGCCTATAAGATGTCAAAGTTTCAAGAATGAACCCTCATTCAAACGTTAGTTTTTGAGTGTTTCCAGAAGAATTCACTAAGGTTTCAATATTTTATTGTTTATGTTAATGTTTAGTTTTCTATGTTATTTGTTTTATGATTTGTGCCTTGTTTAAACTTGAGAGAATCATATGTAGTATTTCTTAAAGTCTCATCAATCAATAATAGCACTTAAGAAATTTTTGATTGAAACTTCATAGGAGGAACAACATTTTACGCTAAAATCCCCCCATTAACAAAAGACAAGGTCAGGGCTCGAACCCTATACCTCTCGTTTAACAGTCAGCGTCCCAACCATCAGACCAACGCAACTTGTTGTGTTTCATTACCAAATGATTTGTTTATAAAACCTTTCAATCTGTGATATATTTGGTTAAATCTTTCCCAGTATGTATTGCATGCGTTGGTGTTTTAAAATGGGTTTATAAAAACGTTGATGTTCCATCTTATTTAACCAAAGCTGAGTTTGGGAATGCATGTTCAAGTAGTCTTTAAAATAAGTACACGTTAAGTTGCAACTCGTTTAGTGTTTACCCAACTCAAACACAAGAAATATGGTACTCAACCTATTTAAAACAAAACTAAAACCTCTTAGTCCGATTCGTATAAGCTTTCACTAGTTCGATTCGTTTTACGTTTCAAAGTTTTCTCATGCCTTCACGCGCTTATAGTAAGCACCATGAGTTTCACGTTGAGCCTTATGGCTTATTAAAGGTGTAACACCCCAACCCGATAAGGGTAGAAGCACTACATTACGGTGACATATCAAAGCATATACAGACATACAACATAAGTAATACAAAAGAATTTCAAAGGTTACAAGGTAATAATCTGGGATACAAAGTTACAAAAGAACAATAATAAATGCTAAGTCTGAAAATGCCAAAGCTCCTACTAATCCAAAGCTATCGAAGTGTAGTCTTCTAAGTCCAAAATACTCTCCACTCATATCCCAGCTTCCTACTAAAACCTGCCGCAGGAAAAGAAATGCGGCTGAGCTTAAAAAGCCCAGTGAACAGATAAAACAACGAAGTAATAATGAAACAGAAACGAATACTGAGTAAGGTGCAACTGAAATAACAGAAGCAAAATCAAGGTAATATGAAACAGAAATAAAAGGTAAGGTAAGGTTTAGTCATCTACCACGAATTATGGGTTATCAAGAGCCCAGGCTGCGACCTTGTAGTACATTAAACCTTGACCTGTGGAAGTTGGACATTAAGTTCCGCTGTAGGCGCTCATAAGGACAACCTTTGGAGGAATTTCTTTAGATCTCCCTATAGGACCTTAAGATTATTACCAGTGAGGAAGGTAGAATAGACATCCATGTTAAGTTTACATTGATTCCGCACCACTCTGATTCGGCACTCTGCCTTTAGAATGACTGATTAAGAACATTTGTTATCAGATGTTTAGAAATTTATTGCTCAACCTTAAGTTTCAGTAACCAAGTACAGTTTGAATAACCGCCGAGAACTACTTGTAGCCTTTACCACCATTTAAGTTTCCTTTCTGTATTCTAATCTCCACTTCCGATTGTTGATTGAATAACAGTTCCGATACCCTTTCCGATCATTCCTGAAGATTTTACACACCATAATGTGTTTGACCACTTTGTTAATATCCATTACTCTATGCTGGACATACCATGTGTGTCATCTAATAATACTTGACTCTGCATAATCCATTACTACTCATTATGAGAACTCTGAATAATTATTACACAAAATATAAGAAGATTTGTTCCTCCCTTCGAATGATGAAACTTGTTGTTGCCAATCGTTCCTAGGAAGATATGAATGTTATTCTATCTCTGTATGGGTTTTGTTAACTAAGCATGATGATGCTGATAACTGATATTCCGTACATCCTCAGTTGAATAGTTATACGTTGTCGATTATCGATGGCAACGCACTCTAACTATCGCTTGTGCAGAAGAAGTTAAACAAGATTCCCACACTTGAACTATTCGCTTCCCCTTATTCTCCAACACCTTTGATGATCATGTACTTGATCTGATTTAAAACATCCGTATGTTTGAACGACCGTTATTTCGTCCTACGATCCGGTTTTACCTCTGATGACGATTAATATTGAGGTCTTTTTGTTATGGAATTGACTGGCTCTTCATAAGCTCCAGAAGCCAGAAACAGACCATAACAGATATGATTGACTTCCAAAAATAATGCCTTCCAATAATCAAATATCATAATCAATACCATGATGGTAAGGGAGTCCTACCAGATAATAAAATGTGTAAGGGAGTCCTACCAGAGTTGTGAAGGACGTGCATGCACGCAGCAATCAATCACCAGATACAGATAACAGACAAACAGAAACAGATCTAGTGATGCATCCATACGCCCAAGAAATAATATTGGCCATAATAAACCGATAATTGAGCTCATAAGCAGATAACATATAGGGACGTGGCAGAACATTACTCACTGCCACTAGAGTCACCATGTCAGAGGTGCATCACTGAACACGGACATGGAACCCCATTGCCTAGTGAAACATAACTTTGGCTCGGGTGTCCAAACTAGAATAGGTCAAACAGAATGTGCATAAATGACACAGATTATAAGCATCTAATCAGATCAATCATCAGAAGTCATATCATATAGCCCATATCAGAAGGTCAATATCAAAAGGGTCAGATAACAAAGGTTCAAATCAGAAAGTTCAGATAGCAAAGGTTCAGAATATCAGAAGTCATATCAGTGGTTCAGAATATCCAAGGTTCATTCCAAAGGTTCATTACAAAGATTCATTACTAAATTTCATAAAGTCATAATAAAACATGAAAGAGTTAAAAAAATACAAGATCAAAAACTTTACAAATCATTTATCCCTTTTATCACAAGATTTATTCGTAAACATTCTCTTCATAAAAGCTAATCAATCTTTCATTTAAAACTGGTTTTTATTCCAAAATCATAGAGTGTTATTTCAAACAGTTTCCTTCCATAATATCAAGTTACATTTTCAAAAGGTTTTCATATCAGAATTTCTTAACAGATGAACCACAGATATCAGATATACCAAGCGTGAAAGTCAGAGTAAGTTGGCAAAAGAAACAGATCATGAGTCATGAGAAACCTTACTGAAAGGTCAGAATATCTGTACCTTTAAACCGCAAGTGGAAACATATCAGAAGATATAAAGATCGGAAACAACTCTTTTCAGCGAATCTACACGAATCAATGATCGGCTTGTTATTAATAACTTATTTTAAATCAGATTACTCGTCTTAGTTGGCTTTCCATTTTTAGTACTTTCCACTTTAAGTAACTTAGCCATTTCAACTGACTTCTATTTTTAGCAGGTTTCCCGAACTAGTAAGTTTCCTCTTTTAGTAAGTTTCTAAAACTTTAATTTAATACTTTATGGTTATAATGGATAATTTATAATATTTAAGGTTAAAATGACCAATATAATAGTTTGAATCTTAAAATGTCAATATTATAAGTTTAGGGTCTAAAATATAAATTATCAAAATTAAATATTACAAGTCGAATAGAATTATTTTAAAGTTTATTTTAATAAATTAATATTACGATAATAATTTTGGACCCCTTCATTATAATTTTATATAATTTATTAACGTACCCACGATTTTAATATTTATGCCGCGACGACCCAAGATTCTAATAAACCATATATGACTTGTCATAAACTCAATACCGTTCTCTATACACAACATCCCTTTCAGCCCAAATACTCGACACAAAATGCTTACACACACATACATTTTTAACGAGTCAAAAAGGTTACACAATATCACCCACAATATACACATGTTTTATCGGGACCACACAGACCGCATACCTCTTAGATTCGAATGACACACATACTAAAACATAAAATGGTTAACTCAGATACACATCTTTTATACGTCATTTACATGCATGCTTTTATAGTTTCATAGTTTCATGCATATATATATTTAATAAGTTTCCACCCGAAATCGATTCGACCTCATAGAAATTACGTTTAGGATTTTTATTACTAGCATATCATATTAATCTTATAACATAATAGGCTGATGCAAGATCTAATCGAATAGAAAGACAAGCGGTCACTCGACATTATTTGGCCGTCATAGTTCCATTCTATGTTCGTATCATAATCGTTTATTTCATGCTAAGACAGCTAGACCATGTAGTAATGAAATGATTTAGATTAAGTTCGTATTATATTTAAATTGTATACAAACTGGTGTATTCTATATGTGACAAATATGGTTTAGAATTTTGTATAACCTTTATTAACGAAACGAAAGCGTACGGTGTAATCATATATATATACGTATGAGGCAAAACTTATGTGAAACCAGAAGATCATCAAAGCAGATTTTAAGAGATACCTTAGAGTCGGATTAAGCGAATGAACGAGGATAAGAGGCGCGTAACAAGATCGTGACGAAAACACTAATCACAAGCCCTTCAAACTAAACTACGAACAAAACCGTCCCTTCCTTCAAACAGCTCCTTGTCGTGCCCAATGTATCGAAGTGGATCGGATTGGTTAACTTTTGTTGTTGTGTTGGTTTCAAAGAATTGAATGTGACAAAATGGGAGAAGATGTGCATGCGTTTAATAAAAGAAAATAAGTAGGGAATTAATATCAAATAGGGAAATAGTTTATTAGGGGTGAGTGAGATATGGAATGTAGTATATACGGTTTGTATAGATGAGAAACAAATGGGAAGAGGTAACATGTGAGTGCCGAACTTATTGGGATTTAGGGAGACCATTTCTTCTAATATATAAATATTCGGTATTATCCCTAAAATTCAAAACGGGTACATGTATATTGGGAAGGTTCGAATTAGTCCAAAGATAACTTATATAATGTGTGATAACCACTTAGAAATGTAGGTTAACGTATTTTGTATTTTAGTGGTTTTAATTCATAACTTATAGTTTTTGTCGTGTGATAGGAAGGCCGAAAACAATGTGGAAAATAAATTATCAAACACCCGATTTAAACTTGTAACATGTAGATGTCGTGAGATAAATATTAGAATACAGAGTTGTGTCGCTTTTATATCTTGTATAAGTTATAAGTTTGATATCATAGCCTTCCAATTCGTAATGTTCTCTTAGGTTATACGATAATATACGTTCTTCAAAAGTCCAAAAATTTAAGGGTATTTTAGGTATTTTACACATTCAGAATTTTTGGGTTTTACAGTCAAGCTCCACCATTGGTCGTATATCAACAACTTCAGCCTTTGTGACTTGTGACCCTTTAGATAGTAACATATAGCTAACCATATGTAAAGACAAGTTTAGCTATATATATATATATATATATATATATATATATATATATATATATATATATATATATATATATATATATATATATATATATATATATATATATATATATATATATATATATATATATATATATATACTAGTTGTCGAAGCCCGCCCGATGGGCGGGCATGTCTTATAATTATCATTGGAATATTTTTTATAGCGAAAGAAGGTAGTAAAATTACATTTTAAAACATACTCCATAGGTAATAATCAAATATGACATGATCAAATGATAACGGGTTTAGTGATACCGTCAATGTACACTTTATAGTCTTACAATAAGGAAATAATCAAATGTCGTGTTTTGTATTTGCGTATGAATGCAATAAATACGAACTTAAAATAATCAAATATGACATGATCAAATGATAACGGGTTTAGTGATACCGTCAATGTACACTTTATAGTCTTACAATAAGGAAATAATCAAATGTCGTGTTTTGTATTTGCGTATGAATGCAATAAATACGTACTTAAAACAAAGAAAATCGAAGGTAATATTATATAATTAAGAACACGTGTATAACTTAATTATTGTTAATTATATCGAGTTTTCTTTAGCTTTTATTGTTCGTCACGTCCAAACCCGTTTTTATATTTATATAAAAATCAACCATGGCAAACATATATATCCATACTTCATAAAGCAAGAAAAGAATATATAAAATAACCTAAAGCAAACTATAATTAGAGTAAACGCTATAAAAACTATATGTTGCTTAAGCAAAAAAGAGGATTCAAGATCATATTAACTGCATGATAATTTGCAATCTACCAACATATGTCAATTTAAATTGCAATAAAACTGATTACATCTATAAATTTCCTTCATCCGACTTAAATAATAATCTCAGGCCGTATGAGTATAAAAATGCATGGTATCTATCATATTGGTTACGTTTGAGTTGCAAATTACTTCAAACCAAATTAATAATAATAATCAAACGACTCTCTTTACATCATCAATAGATCTCGTGCGCACAATTGGTTAATGATATCAAATTGTTACCTCTCATTGTAACGTTGTAATCGGTCGCTAACCTCATCAACGGAGCTATTTCTGGCACCCAATTGTTGATTTTTCTATGAACTCATACTGAAGTAAATATCTATATTGTGTGTAAAGCAACCTACGGTACTTTTCCAATGTACCTTGGAATCTCTTGAAACTCTATATATTGTGTTCTTAGAAAACTACAAACCTATTAATTCCCAAGAATTACAGTTGAAAATGTGAAGGTAACTGTGTTTTTACCCTCAGTAATTTACAGGAGTCAATCCAATGACCCATCAGCAATGATAGAACAGCAAACAACATTAGTTCTGCTCACAAACATCCCAAATTTAATACAATAACAACACACATGTTTTAAAAATTGATATACTAATGAACTTATAGCTGTTCTTTATAGTTGATTACCTTCTTTGATCTTGTCCAAAGCAGCAATAACAACTTTCCTCTTTGTAACATAATTCGATTGTAAGATAGCGACAGTGAGCAAACTAACCAATTAAGCAAATGACGATAAAAGCACCCGAGCTTCAAGAGCCTTAATTCGGGATGTTTGGGATAAGCATTGCAGCTACAACTTTAGCTTCTTTATAAAATATAAAGAAGCTAAAGTTAGGGGAGATGATATTAAGTAAAAAATATGATAACGTGTATGCTAATAAGTAACAAACTTACATCAGAAGATGTCATTCTTGCTTTCAAAGGTTCCTAGTCTAAGAAGCTCTTATGGTACTTCCTAAACTTGAACAACTCCATTTACGATTTGACCTGTTCACGGTAAGGTTAAGTTTGGTCTTCAAAGTTTACTTTACTTTGTATATTTCACCTCTGATCTATGAAATCAGTAAGATATTTTGTTGTGTTTCTTTATACAACATTTTTATTTTTATTTTTTATTTTGTTAATAATTCTTAGTAGAAATTGGTGATAGGATTAGATTTTAGCAATGGTATTATGTTATTATTTTCTTTGAAATGATACGTGCTTCAATTCCCCAAATTTGCGAACGCTTGAGATCGCGCTGAGTGGCATATGCATTAAATTAGTCATCGTAAAATTTCATAGATATGCATCTTAATACTATTTAACATTGCAGGTTGGATACATGAATAATGTTCCACCACATTTACTACACTGTGAGTTTGTCTGACCTTTTAAAGTAAAAGAAACACGCGTGACTGGGGGTGCTGCAGAGAAACTAAGATAATCATGGATCTAATTTAGTTCCTACATTATACTCTTGAAACAATCAATAGTAAATACCTTGACCAGTAATTGACTGAAGAATTAACTCTTATACAGATACAAAAAGGTACAAACAGATGAGTATTTGACTCTTTAGAAGCATTAACTCTTTAAAGTGCACCAGTCGAGCTAATACCACTTTTGATCCATGGTTTCTAACTTGCTATCATCATCAAACTAAAACTTTAAGCACAAGTAAAAGTAATATAATTTCTTTAAAAGTGAAAGGGAGTGTTTGGATTAGCTTATTCAGTCGGCGTATGGGCTCATATGAATTTGAAAAAGGTTATAAACTAACTTTTTACGGTTTATAAATTTGTCAAGCTGACGCTTATGGATTTAAATAAGCCATAAGCTATTTATACAAATCCCTAATAAAGCCGAAAAAAGTGTGCTTAGGATCTTTTACAGAAAAATAAGATACTGAATTCACATTGAAACGTGTTGGTGCAATGTACCTCACGAACACGAACATGATTTAGTAGCTGTGATGAAAACACGACCTGAATTTTTTGAAAATAAATATTGATTAATAGCTGTAACCTTAAACTCATAAGGGGATTGAAGCGATTGTAAATATTGAAAATAAATAATGATGAAAACGTGACCTGAAGTTTTCCTTAAGCATTGCAGCTACAACTTTAGCTTCTTTATAAAATATAAAGAAGCTAAAGTTAGAGGATATGATGTGATACAACATTGAAGGTTGAAGTCTGGAATCTAAAGGCTTCTCATATCGCCTTTTACAGTATTTTCAATGATGTGAAGCCCTGATTCTGTACAAATCACTGCTGTACAACTGCAATTAAAAAATAACAAAAGCTAAGAATAAGTGAATCCTTTTTTTGAAAATACGGACGTAAGAAAGAAAAAAGAATACAAAGGGAGCAACAAATCTTATCCTACGGTATCCATGCCCGCTCAAGATTATTTTTTGTAAATTTTGTAATCAAGAAGTGCCTAAATGAGAATTTATAAAACCTTTAATCTTTCATTTGCCTTATAATCAAAAACAAAAAAAGGTATTGGAGAAAATGAAAGCTTATCACTACAGATGGCAGAATGGGCAGGCAAGTCGGCTGGATAACGGTTCCGGGTCAGAACAGATACATTTTAATATAGGTAGAACCGCGTTGACTCAAACATTTTTGTAACACAAACAGTGACAAAAAAGGTAATCAACCAATTCGGAATTCAAACCCAACCATGGCAGGGGCATAATTTATCTTCAACTTTTTTGCAAAATATCAGCTCCTTTGGAACCCTGAGTGAACAGTTCCTGGTGGAAGACACTGCTCAGACCACACACATCCACTTGCACTCATTCATTCTGTATACAAATGTAAAAAACTATGGTCACGATTAGATAAAGAAGGCCAATTAAATCTACATTTACGTGAAATAAGAAAACAAACTGAAAAAGATTGTGAGTTTAAAGTAATTTTATATGATAACATGGAACATGATTATACTGCAGCATCCTGCACCAATGGCTCTGTAACGTGAATAAAATGCTCAGAATCTGGTCGACTTGCTCCCAACACTGATGTACATCTTTCCATTCTTTCACTTTGGTTTTCTTCCATAATTCTTTGGAACTCTATCTCACTTTCTGAGATCAGTTGCTTCATGGCATCTAAGCTAGTGAGCTTAATGATGCAATTTATATAAGTTGAACTACTTACTAATCAAAAATCTAAACAAATATATTAATTGGTTCTCCTGAATACATCAAGAGCGAACATGAATCGGTGGGTACCTTCAACTTAGATTGAATTTAGCAATGTCGAAATTTGACAATCAATTACCTCTTACGCATTGCAATGCTGATTGGTTCTCCTGAATACATCAAGAGCGAACATGAATCGGTAGGTACCTTCAACTTAAATTGAATTTAGCAATGTCAAAATTTGACAATCAGTTACCTCTCACGCATCGTAATGTTGAGTCAATAGCTTGCTTTAGATTATCATACATTGATTTGCCCCGATATGCATGCTTGTTGAACCGCGAATCATCTGTCATTGCCCATCTTGTCTCGTTCCATCTGCAACAAAAAAAAATAATAAAAGGTAATCAAAATTTCATCATGCCTGGTCTTAAATCAACTTACAAAGTCCATGTGATTATTGTACATCATATACGAACCCACATAGTCCAACATCAAAACTATCAGGTTATAACTTCAGCATATTATATTCAATACCATTTAGATATATTCCACCAAAATTTCTGCAAAGTTAAGGAAAATTACCCTTTTTTACTTTTACCATACCAAATCCATCCCTTGTTAATCAACTGACCTGTATAAAGCATAATGATTCTTAATAAACAATAAATAAATTTATAAATAACAGGGGAAAAATCCTTTTCGATATCATAATGTTTCTCACATTTGGTTTCTCTCGCTGGTCCTAAGTTAAGCATCATAAGGGAAACATTTCCTTCATGTTCCATCACCGAGAGTGTCCTCCATTAACTTCTATTGTATTAAGTTCAGCAATAACACATAGAAAGCATTTATGGATAATGCTATAAACATATAAAAGATAAAGAAAACGACTTACTTTGTGTTCGGGAAAGCATGAAGGCAGGTACCAAAGATCAACAAAATGACTTGGTGTTCGTTAACATATCGTGATGCCTCAAATCTTCCAGCATGTTTATTTATTTTGTCATTGCGTTATAAGGCATCACTCTTGTTTTGCATCCTCAGAAACTAATCCTAAACCACAGACACATGCATTTTCCCATAATAAATAAGTAACAAAGTGTGTCTATGTAGTCCTTGTTTAATAAATCGAATTTAAACCAATCATATACAGATAAACAAATAACTAAACAATCATAATACCCTGTGCGTAAATGTAACAATACATAGAAGGGATAATGAGAGAATATATACATGTATTGGTTGTTATGTGCCTTCATGCTTTCCAACGATTTGTGCTGGTGTACATAACCCAGTTGTCAATAACAAATACATTTGAGTAGATGCCAAAGCATGAAAAAGGAGCACTCTTGTGTCTCTAAAACAAATATAATGCAATATATTCGACTGAAAACACAAAACAACATGCATGTTAGCAAAGAGGCTCACCCATACTTCATAAACATTGCAGTTCCGCTCGATAACAACTTGAATTTCAAAAAGACGTCTAACCTACAAAAAGATGCAAAGAAACCAACATATGCATACACGGTAACATTGTTTGATCATCAGGGTTTTGAAGGAAAAGAGAGGTACCTTTTTTTGTACGTAATCAGTCAGACAATATACAAAGATTCAAATTTATTTACAGAAGGGCAAAGCATCAACATATAATAATTTTCAATGTTAGATTAGTAAAAAAAAACCTTAAACGTGATAGTAACATACATAATGGAACGATCATATGTACCTCAGCCGCCATGATTGGTTGATGAATTTTTTTTTATGTCGCGTTCTAGTGATAAGAGGAAAAACATAATATTAGGGTTTTGAGAAACAGTTATTATGAATGTATTGAGAAATATTTTAGGTAAAATTAAAAATGGATAATATGTTTTGGATTATTACTGATTTTTGTGCTTCTAATTAATGCCTTTATAAATTTTTACTTGGAAACTTAATAACAAAAGTTGGATTGCTCTAGTGGTTCCAATGCTTGTTTATGGTTGGAGACCATCCTATGTTCGAATCTTGCTTGCTCCAACTTTTTAATTCCGATTTTTAAGCTTCATTTATTAAATACTTGCTAATGTGATGACGTGTATTTGATGACTAAATAAATGAAAAAAAAAACTGCTTACATGGCCTGAATGTGATGACATGGCCGATGACATGGCTGATAATGAATTACTGGGCATTGACTGGGCAATGAGGTGGCATATTCTTCAAATGCCTCCTGTTATATATAATGTAGAGATATATATATATATATATATATATATATATATATATATATATATATATATATATATATATATATATATATATATATATATATATCCCACTTTCAAAAGCAAATGTCCTTCACTGTTGTTGATAGTCATTAGAAAGCATACAGATATCGGAAATCGTCTTCTATTAATTTGCAAAAGTATGTTTTGTCACAAGGATTCAATTTGAATCTTGCAAGTGAAACCATTTCACCATCTTCCGTTCCAGTCATAATTTCGGCTTTGATAGAACATTCATTGAGTTCCTTAATATATAATCTAATTCTATTGCATAATCCTGCTATCTGATCAATGTTATGGAAACATAATCAGTGCCCCAACTTTCATTACTAACTTGTAATTTGATAGGCCAACCAACTTCATACCGCTTAACAAGTAAAGAAGAATATAACAACTCATTAAAATTGTCATTCAAGCCTTTAGATTTACATATGTTGTCTAAAGGTATTCTTTCTCTATGGCTGCCTGCAAAATAGTGGCAATATAAGCACCCTTCAAACAATGCTAAAATATTTTAATTTCCAGTGATATTAAAAGAATTGATAACTGATAAACATACATGTTTTGGTACTCGAGGTAATATGGATGACAACCTAAAATACTCCAAACAAACATAAAGGTATAACATCCATAAAAATATATAAGGGTAATGCAACATATAACCAACCAAACACTTGCATGCCTAGTAATCAAGAGTCAAACTAAACCTGTCATAGAGAGTCAAGGAACAGACACAACATTGTCAAGCAATCGTGTCTGTATCGTATACCTACGCTAAGTACATTTCAAATGTTAGGGAATGGAGATTAATATTGAGATGGAATTCACATATAAAATAAAATCCTGATACTTCTCTGCACAATTTATTTTCACACTAAACCTTGTCCTCTTCTTAACTAGACCCTATTTACCATCAATCTCATCAACACTATCAATATTAATACCAAAGTTGCAACCTCGGAATGATAAATACCACCATCTATTTTATTTTTCAATGAATTTAATTATCTCAAAAATAATGACTCAAAGTTATCATTAGTGTAACGTTTTCAGATTCACTTTTTTCACATTTGTTAAGAACTGATCACAAACTAAGATGGTTGCTATTAAACCAAGGAACCCATTAAGGTATTTTATTATTTAATACCATCCTATTAGTTTGACTATAATATTGGTGTGTTTAAAGACTTATTATGATTTTAATAGTCAAAGTATGTATATATATATATATATATATATATATATATATATATATATATATATATATATATACTTATATATATTATATATATATAAAAAATATATATATATATATATAAGTATATATATGGGATATTATGAGAACGGGTTCTTAAAATGAGAAGGGTAGGAAGGAATTGTGGGAGTGACATGTGTCACTTAGCCACATCTATCATGCCACATCAAACATGTGTAC
>LBNU01024896.1:175310-189367 GCA_014162995.1 Artemisia annua | reverse complement strand
CTACCTTCTCTATTGTTATATTTTCTTTTTGTATAATGTCCCTAAGAAAGTGATGACGTATTTCTATATGTTTAGTCCTAGAGTGTTGAACATGATTCTTACTTACATCTATAGCACCTTTGTTATTGCACATAATAGGAACATTTTCTAACCTAATGCCATAGTCTTCGAGAGCTTGTTTCATCCATAGTTTTCTTACGCGAGGGATCTAGTCTTACTTCTATATTAACGATTAATCCACTTAACTCATTTCACTTCATCACCATGAGTTTTCTACTAGTGGACATAGAAGATTTCCATTTTCTATGTTGTTTGACAACGAACAGTTTTATTTAAATCCTAGGAAAGCCAACTAAGAGGGGTTCATAATATGTATGCAAGTAAGTATTACTAGCTATATAACTAAGCATTATTCTAACTAGTTATTAATCTAAGAATATAAATTTTAACGATAAACTTAAAAGAAATGCGTACCTTTTAGTCTTCAATAAATTTTATTCAAAAACTTCAAGTTGCCATGTTGACTTATAGAAGCCATTTGTAGATGAGATTCCAATAGTTTCGAAAAGTGACGACTTAGCCACTTGGTTCCCATGGTCTCATTGGTCCAAAGTTGTTTGAACCAAACATAGTTTGCAGGAAATTTTATCTTTAAGTTTTTTGTTTTCATTTTTGACCTCTAGACATGTTTCACATTCTATAAAAACTTCTTTTCCTTTTTCTAAATGTTGTAGTTTGATATTTAATCCAAGTACCTCATTTTCTAATTGATTATTAATATGTTTTAGTGATTTATTTTTAGCCATGACATTGTATAACCTACTATATTCATTATCTAGGTCTTTTTCATCTAAAGATAGGTTTTTATCACTATAGTATTCGGTTTCGGAACGTACCTCATCGGATGCCTTTGCCATGAGACACTTTTCTTCTCTTTTTGTCTCTTTTTCATCATTGTCACCATCGCTCTATGCTTCTCCTACAAAGGCCTTGTGGTTTTGACTTCTTGACAATTTCGGACATTCTCCAATAAGATGATTTGGATCTCCACACTTGAAACACTTTCTTTCATTATATGGTTGCCTAACATATCTTCCTCGTCTTTTGAAGAATTTCATGAAGTTTCTTACGGCCATAGCATATTCTTCGTCATCGCTTTCGGAGGTTGAGCATTCTTCGTCACTAGAGTCCTTTTTAGCTTTCAACGCAATTGATTTGCTTTGCTCCCTTTTTCCTTTGACCATCTCGGAGTCTTTCTTTATTATTGCTTCGTACACTTTCAAGTTGCCGATCAACTCGTCAAGTTGAAGAGTTGACAAGTTCTTCGATTCTTCAATCGCCGTAACTTTATCTCGCCATTTTGGATGAAGAGCCCTAAGAAATTTCCTAACAAAATTCTTACTAGAAAAATTCTCATCAAGTGCTTTTAAACTTGTGATGATAGTGTTAAACCTAGCAAATGCATTATCTATTGATTCCTCTTCCGGAATCATAAATTGTTCATATTGTTGAACAAGAAGTTTTATTTTATTATCTTTGACTTGACTATTACCTTGGTGAGTGATTAATAAAGAATCCCAAATTTCTTTTGCGGTTTTACACATAAAAATTCTTTCATATTCTTTGCGTGGTAACGCATTATAAATAACCATTTTAGCCTCATTATTTTTTGCTAGTTTCTTTTTCAAATCATCATTTTGTTTTTCAAAAGATACAATTTCATCCTTTTTAGTTTCAAAATTATATTGAATAGGGGGAAAATCACCAAAGGTAATGACATGCCAAAGATCAAGATCTTTTGATTTCACATAAGTTTCGAATCTATTTTTCCAATAAAGAAAACCATCACTTTCAAATAGTGGTGGTCTTTGCATAGATTGCCCTTCTAAATATTTTTCCGATTCCATAGATCGATTCAAGTTTTAAAATACAATATATTTTAAAAATCTTGTTTGACGTGGCTCTTGATACCAATTGTGGAAAACTAGAAGGGGGGGTTGAATAGTTTTACGTCCGTTTTAAAATTTATGAAAACAAGTTTGTTTTAAAAACTTCGATTCTAGTTTATGTGAATTCAAGACTTGCACTATATGAACAAATATATATTACTAACTAACTAAGCTACTATAGTATAAGTAAATAAGTAATGAATGAGAAGAGTTAGAAAGATCAAACCACAACACAAGGATTTATAGTGGTTCGGCTACAAGGACACCTTCCTTGTTCCTACTCCACTCCCCGAGTCACCTACTCGAGAGTTTTCTTCACTATGTCAACAAACTCCCTTGTGGCGGAGAAACCTTACACAACTTTCGCTTACACCGGCTTAACGACACAAAGCTAGATGTCGGGTTCTAATTCTAGCTAGAACCAATCTCACAACACAACACAACTTCTTCACAACTTGAGCACACCACGACTTCGTCACAACTTCACACCACTACACTACTTCTTCTTCTCCCTACACAACTTCTACTTCTCTCTACACTACTTATTACAAGCACAACACAACTATACAAATAATGTACACAATATACACAACTACACTACAATACTTCTTGAGCTTTGTTTGTTGAAGGAGTATTCTTCTTTTGCACTTTGAATGAGGATGGATGTGAAGGGATTGAATCACTTGAAACAAGGATTAGTAATCTAATGATCAAAGGGTTTTGGAGGATGTTTAGAGAGATTTGAGATCTGAAATTTTCGTGCAAAAGGTGAGGAAAAATACCAGGAATGAATCAGTATTTATAGGCAAAGATTCCTGACAACAGGAGCGTGCCGGCCCCCTTAAAATTAAGGGGGCCGCCCCTTATAATTAAGGGGGCCGCCCTCCTGTAACGGCCAGGAATTTTGTCCTTTTCTGGGGAAAGTTTATTTGGTGAAAAACTAACTGATTTTGGTTAAAAATTTGAATTCATATATTTAGTATGATTTAAACATTTTCCTTTATTATCAAAAGTGTTTTTCAAAATTAGATAATATGTTTATATTATTTAATAAACTTTGTAATAATTAAATAAACATCCCTTTGATCATAAAATGTATTAGTCACTTGTTTATTCATACCTTAAGTGATTTTGTTGGATGAAATGATATAAGCTTGCTAAATACTTGTTTACGTATTAATTTTGCGTTTAATGTTTTTGTATTTTGTGATCGTCAAAATTTAGGGATATCGAAAAATATTAATAACGTTTTTATACATTATTTATATCAACATGTGTCTACTGATATAATTGAAAGATGAGATGATATGTATAATTCGATCTAACGTGAGATACCAATAACTGCAAACACTTGGTGTGTAAAAACATAGAGGAAATCATATCATTTGCAATAATGTGCATAAGCAAAATAGATCGAATTCGGGTTTACCTTACCGATTAAACCGTTTCAAAATTAAAATAATTATAATTGAAAAAGTAGTATATTTAGGGATTTTGATTTTTAAAAGCAATAGGTGTGGTAAGGATATTTAACTCCTCATTTGGGTCCCACGGGGAGGGCTTAAATGGCGAAGAGTAAGGAGCAAGGGCGGTGTGGTGAGGAGAGGT
Organism: Artemisia annua; assembly: GCA_014162995.1. Lineage (NCBI taxonomy): Eukaryota > Viridiplantae > Streptophyta > Magnoliopsida > Asterales > Asteraceae > Artemisia > Artemisia annua. The sequence continues at coordinate 185,810 of LBNU01024896.1, read as the reverse complement.
GGCGAGGGTGCCATGTCAAAGTGGCGAGCTTGTGAGGAGACCACACCTCCTGTTCTAAGAGCAGTAGTCATAAAACAACTACGTCATATGAAACGCCAAAGAGTAAAACTAAAAGAATGTGAGTTACAATTGGAAAAATAAAGGGCAGTGTTGCAAAACAAGGCCTACAAGGCCGATTAATCACCGCATAGGCGCTGCAAGGCCACCAACCTTTTTGATTTTTGTAAATCGGTCAAACAAATCAGTCAACCGTGGTTAACGACGGTCAATGACGGGCAACGGTGATTAAATTTGCCGGAAACCTTCAAATCTTGTCGGAAATACTCAAACTCATCATAAAATTATTTTAATAATTTATAGTCGTTGCTTATATATATTATAAGATTTTTTTTTTTTAAATCTTGCCGGAAATACATAAAACTTTCCAAAAATACCTAAAACTTACCGAAAATACAGAAAACTTGTCAGAAATGCCAATCCGGCTAATCACGTCTAGACCGATTACAAGCTAAAGAGGGGTCGACCGCCCGACTACAGATTCACGAGTTTTGCAACCTTGATAAAGAGAACTACATGGAGTTCTAAAGAAGTGATGAAATGAGAGAGAAAATTGAAGTGGGAGGTTTTATGACGTCAAGGTTGGGGGTAAGAAAGTGACACGTGCTAATATGACTCACTAAATGGGGTTATGGAAATGAAAAATGTTCTCATTTTATTATGCATGTAGATAGATTTACGTATATACACGGAATTATAAATATCAAAATGAAAACACGATTTATTGTGATATGTAATTGAATACACGAGATTGTATATATAATATATATATATATATATATATATATATATATATTGAATGATTCATCATATTTATCTTTATGAGATTATAAGTAAAGATATTCGGAAAGATGTTTTTTATTTTTTTATTATCAGCGTTCAATAACGACCCATGTTATTTCTTTTTATAAGTTTAATCCGCGAGTACACGAGTTTAAAAATTAAATACGGGTAAAATTATAGCTAACATGAATATAAATATCAAAATAAAGGCACATCTCACGGGTTACTATGAGATGAAAATAAATACGTCAGATTTTATACATAACAATGATGCATGTAAATCTTTAAAGTTTAAATTATAATATCCAGAAATCATTTTTCCAAAGGTCATTATTTACCACTAAACACGCATATTGTCTAGAACATAATATCAATTCTTAAATTAAAACAACATCAGCAATAACATTATGCATGTTAAACAAAGTTAAATCATTCGTCAAACAAAAATAAAATAAAATATTAATCGATATTAATATATAATAAAAAATTTCATTCAAAAGCCACATATGTGCGGTTATTATAACTATATAAATATAAAAGTTTTACATAATTTAATAAAAAAAAATTATTTAACAACTTTGTGTATACACGGGCTAGAAACTAGTTATTTATATGGATAGAGACTCAATTTTTAGATTACTATATGGTTTTTAGAAGTTATGATCTAGTTTGTACTGAATGCTGGTAAAGTAATACCTATTCAACAAGTTTGTACTGAATCCTCGTAAAGTTAATATTCAACAAGTTTGTACTGTTTTTTTTTATTAAAAAAATAATAAAAAAATAAATAATAAAAAAAATCCTTCATCTTCAAGAAAGACTTTAAACGTATGTGATCATTGTATATACTCTTCAATCTTGATTAAATTTTCTGTCAATGAAACTTATGTGATCAAGAAAGACTTCGAACGTATGTGATCATTGAAACTTTCAAGGTAGACTTTCATATTAACAAGTTACGGAACTGAATTGATTACGGGCCTTCTCATAATTCACGTTTTTAGCCTAAATGGGTGTTAATTAGAGGCCCATAAGAAAGACTGCATGGATCAATTTAACTAAGAGTAATCTTTTATATAATAAAAGAATTACATCATTTCGGAGTGTTTTTGACAAAACAATCTTAGTGGAAAAAAAATTGGACCAATAGGAGACCTCGATTTTGCCACGTAGGCGAAATCAAGCAATATGATTGGCCAATAGAAAGTCAAAATTGAATTGATTTTGGTCAAACTTTAATAAATTTGGTGGAGAATTTGATTAAGGAAAAAAATGCATAAAAATATAGGTTTCAAATTTATGAAAACAAAAACTTAAAAAAAGAGGAAGTAATTAATAAAACTTTAGTGGTTGAACTTTAAATAAATTATGTAGAGCTGGGCCCGTTTGGTTCGCTGGAATTCGATGTAATCTGTTGTAATTGTAATCTGAATTACATTACAATCCTGTTTGGTTGGTAAGATGGATGGAATTGTAATTCACATTACATTACATTGGGTGTTTGGTTTGCAAGGAAACGTAATTGCATTACAACCAATTACGTCCAGTGATGTAATTCAGATTACATAGCAAACTTGATGGAATGTGTTGAATTACGTTGTAATTCAGAGTTATACCAGTTAAATATCAGTATTTATCTTTTACCGTTATTATTAATATATTATTTTATTCTAAAAAAATAAATAATAATTATAATAATTAGTTTTATAATATATATAAATATATAATTAGTTTTTTAATAATTATTTTTATATTAAATTTATGATTTTTATTGATTATTATATTTAAAAAAGTATTATTATTATTATTATTATTATTATTATTATTATTATTATTATTATTATTATTATTATTATTATTATTATTATTATATTTGAAAATTATTATTATTATTATTAAATAATATTATTTATTATTATTATTAAATAATATTTATTATTAATATTATTATTATTATTATTGTTATTATTTTTTATTATTAAATAATATTATTTATTATTATTATTATATTTATTATTTAATATTATGATTATTAATATTTCTTATTATTATTAAATATTATTATTATTATTATTATTATTATTATTTATTATTAAATAATATTATTATTTATTATTATTATTATATTTATTATTTATTATTATTATTATTATTATTATTATTATTATTATTATTATTTATGATGATGATGATGATGATTATTATTATTATTATTATTATTATTTATTATTATTATTATTTATTATTTAATATTATATTATTATTATTATATTTATTACTTATTATTATTATTATTATTAAATATGATGATTATTATTATTATTATTATTATTATTATTATTATTATTATTATTATTATTATTATTATTTAATATTATTATTATTATTATTATTATTATTATTATTATATTTGAAAATTATTATTATTATTATTAAATAATATTATTTATTATTATTATTAAATAATATTTATTATTATTATTATTATTATTATTGTTATTATTTTTTATTATTAAATAATATTATTTATTATTATTATTATATTTATTATTTAATATTATGATTATTAATATTTCTTATTATTATTAAATATTATTATTATTATTATTATTATTATTATTATTATTATTATTATTATTATTATTAATGTTTTTCTGAATTACATTACGTTGCAAGTGAACCAAACATAATGACAATTTTATCAATTACAATTACAATACATTACAATTCCAACACATTCCAATTTTATGAATTACAATTCATTCAAATTACAATTCCTTTCAAAGATTACAATTCCTTCAAAAACATTCTGTGAACCAAACGCACCCTAAGTGTAAAATTACAAGTTTCCATGTTTTCTAATAACTTTAGAAAAACCACAAATAACCTCTTACAATTTGTACCCCTTATACTTTATAATATTAACTTTGTTTAAAATTACATGAGTATTAGTATTAATTTTTAGACTTTCATCTATTAAAATTACAAAATTTGGTAAATATGCGAATTAGTTTTAATATTGTTAGTTTTAGACTTCCATCCATTAGAATATTTTTTTACGAACAATCCTAAAAGACTTACGAATGCACTATTTGTCATTTTTTCATGCATTTATAATTTACTTATACGAGTAATTATAATTTCCTTATATAGTTCGGTCTCAGAGAAAAATTATTTTTATACATTATACATAAACGTAAGAGTTATACCCATTACATTTTTATTTATTTTTTTGTTTCTCTTTATGTAATAAAGAAGTTATACTATGCTAATTTGGTAATTTTATAATCAAACATTAGAAGTAAATAGCGCAAAGTTATAAAAATACAATTTTCCAAACAAAAAAGTACATTAGTAAACATGGTATGATGGTTATTCATAATCAAGGGAATGAATCAATCTTCAAAACTATCTAAATATGCTACATATTTTAACGAAAATATAAGTAAAAGAAATACCACAACACATCGTAAATTGATCACATGGGTTTGCAAAACTAAAAGCATATATCACTAACATCTCATGCAAGTCAAGTATCATCATGTGATTTTGCTTGAATAATAAAATATAATTTTTAATCCAAAAGCATTCTCCTAAAATAATAGGTAGATTATAACATAATAAATATGATTTTGTATTTTCAGTCCATCAAGTAAAACCAATTGAAACATGTTAAGTGATTCATTTCTTAATCGATAATAATACATAATCAAAATAAAATTTTAAAAACCCTGTGCGTGCACAGGTATTATAACTAGTGTTATATTATATCCTAATGTCGTAATGTTCAGCCTACCCATATAACTTTTAACAAATTAAGAAGATTTAGCATTTTTCTTCGGCTAATGTATTTCATCCACATTCTAACCCTTGATTGGATAAATATATACAAGTCATTGACATCAAATGATGAAACACGTCAAAGAGTACTTTGAATGTGGATGAACAAATCGTGGTCTAACTTACCGACTAGGCGAACATGTTCTTAGTTGTATGGGTCGTTATTCGTTAAGTTTACGCAACTGAAACGAATATTGAATGTGTCCCATCTACTTGCGGCAGGTTGAAATGCGTGGATAATACCGTGTAATGCGTAGTGGATGCAATATGTCACAGCTTGCGAAAGGAATAATACTATTGGTAAACGCTTAAGAGTCACAAGTTGCATTAGTGTGAACGATGTTCCTGAAGTTGAAACTATACTGACCATAATATCGATAGTGACGTTACCAATATAATGTTATTGTGTTTATAAAACCCGACCATGGAATATAACAATTTTGACCCGTGTTTTGGGGTTGACTTGTATTTGACACATATAATGCGGGCCTTTTGAAGTTATATTACCTTGTAATCCTGTATACCTATTGGCTATTGATTACTCGATTATTTTCTTTATGAAAGTAGTTTTCTGATGTTTAATACAATACTGTTCAATTTATTCTATATGCCATTTCTCATTTTTTTTGTATAATCCGTTGAACACAATTTAGATTTAATCGTTATTTATATTTAAGTTTTAACTAGTTTCCGTATTCGAATTTGGTTACAAACAATAATTTTGTCACTGAAAATGATATCTTTGTATTTAACCGTAGAATGACCGATAATCATTCATGTGTTCTTTAATAAACAAAGTCATTAAACAACAGATAGCAAAAATTAATTATCCAGAAATAAAGCAATCAAGATATGAGGTCACTTTATGCTAAATCAAAAATACTGATTTCATTAAAATCTTGTCGAATATAAAATCATTGCTAAAGTCCTAGCTAATCGTTTGGCTCGGGTAATTGATTCTATCATTAGTCAAGAGCAATCCGCTTTCATTAAACACCGGCAGATTCTTGATGGTCCTTTGATGGTTAATGAAGTGATTCATTGGTGTAAACGTAAAAAGTCCAAGCTCATGGTGTTTAAAATTGATTTTGAAAAAGCCTTCGACACTATCTCGTGGGATTTTCTGCTCCGGGTTATGCACTTTATGGGGTTTAGTGAAAATTGGATCAAGTTGATATCAGGCTGCCTTCACTCCGCTACCTCATCAGTTTTGATCAACGGAAGCCCCACTCGTGAATTCAAAATTCATCGTGGCCTACGTCAAGGGGATCCTCTATCCCCTTTTCTCTTTATAATAGCTATGGAAGGCCTTCATGTCGCTATGGAAGACGCTATGGCTGCGGGGCTTTACAATGGTTTCAAAATTAACACCTTGAATCTCTCTCATTTATTTTTTGCAGATGATGCCCTTTTCATCGGAGAGTGGTCGCATAATAACATCAAAAGTTTGGTTGCCATCCTTGATTGCTTCCATAAAGTCTCTGGCCTAAAGATCAATTACCAAAAATCCAATCTTTTTGGTATTGGTGTTCCGTTCGAAGAAGTCTCGCTTTTTGCATCTACTACTGGCTGCAATGCTTTGGGTACCCCTTTTAATTACCTAGGGTTGCCGATTGATTGCAATATGGCGCTCGCGAAAAGCTGGGATCCCATTATTGAGAAGTTCTCTAGTCGCCTATCAAATTGGAAAGCATCTCTCCTTTAAATCGGAGGTAGAACTACCCTTATCTCATCAGTCTTAGGCGCGGTTGGTACGTATTATTTCTCGCTTTTCCCTATGCCTAACCTGGTCAACAAAAAGCTGGAATCTATTCGATCCAAGTTCTTTTGGGGAAGTGTAGAAAACTCTAACAAGATCCCTTGGATTTCTTGGAATGTTGCTCTAGCTTCCAAAGATAGAGGCGGTCTTGGTATTGGGAGTCTCTATTCTCTTAATCAAGCCCTCATTCAGAAATGGCGTTGGAGGTTTCTCAATAATCCTCAAGGCTTATGGTCTCGGCTGGTTACCGCTATTCATGGCAAGAACAACGACCCCTCCACTTTCTTTAGTCACATAAAAAACAAAGGTGTTTGGTATCGAATTGTTGGTTCTATCAATAGCATGCATGAGAAAAATATTATTCCCTATTCTTCCATGCAGCGGATTGTCAACAATGGGGCTTCCACGAAATTCTGGCATGACTCTTGGAATGGTAATTCTCCTCTCAAATTCCAATTCCCTCGTTTATATCGATTGGCTATGAACAAGGACTGTTTGGTTCGTGATTGTTGGAATAATGGTTGGCATATTGAATGGGTTCGCACTGTTTCTAATGGTACAAATGCTCATCATCTCGCTATCCTTCAGAATTTTCTTGCTGGAATCATTCTAAATGATTCCGAGGATAAGTGGGTTTGGTCTATTGATCCTCCCTCCTTCTCGGTTAAAAGTGCTCGTTGTCACATCGACATTGCTCTTCATCCTCAAGTTGATCCTGAAACAAGATGGAACAAGCTCCTTCCAAAAAAGATTAATATCTTCATATGGAGGACTCTTCGTGATCGCCTTCCTTCTAGATGGAATTTGAGCCGAAAAGGTCTGGAGATGAACTCCTTGAACTGCCCTGTTTGCAATAATGGGACCGAAACTTTATATCACTCTTTTTGGACCTGCTCTCTAGCCGCTAGTGTATGGGCTTGTGTTTTCAATTGGTTGGATCTTCAGCCACCCTCACTATCGACCCTGAATGATCTTTATTCTTGGATAGATAGTATTAGCATGTCGACAATCAAGAGATCCATTATAGACGTCATCAGTGGTGTTGTTCTTTGGTCTTTGTGGAGCTTTCGTAACGAGACGATTTTTGGTAAAGAACCTCCAAAACGCAGCTTTTTATTCGACAAGATTGTTGATTTCTCTTTTAGATGGTATTCTTCTAGATGTAAATCGCACTCCATTTCATGGAACAATTGGATTCAAAACCCGTTAGTGGTTTATTCCTTGTAATTTTTCTAGCATCTTGCTAGTTTTAATAAAATTCTGCCGTTCAAAAAAAAANGGTAATTGATTCTATCATTAGTCAAGAGCAATCCGCTTTCATTAAACACCGGCAGATTCTTGATGGTCCTTTGATGGTTAATGAAGTGATTCAATGGTGTAAACGTAAAAAGTCCAAGCTCATGGTGTTTAAAATTGATTTTGAAAAAGCCTTCGACACTATCTCGTGGGATTTTCTGCTCCGGGTTATGCACTTTATGGGGTTTAGTGAAAATTGGATCAAGTTGATATCAGGCTGCCTTCACTCCGCTACCTCATCAGTTTTGATCAACGGAAGCCCCACTCGTGAATTCAAAATTCATCGTGGCCTACGTCAAGGGGATCCTCTATCCCCTTTTCTCTTTATAATAGCTATGGAAGGCCTTCATGTCGCTATGGAAGACGCTATGGCTGCGGGGCTTTACAATGGTTTCAAAATTAACACCTTGAATCTCTCTCATTTATTTTTTGCAGATGATGCCCTTTTCATCGGAGAGTGGTCGCATAATAACATCAAAAGTTTGGTTGCCATCCTTGATTGCTTCCATAAAGTCTCTGGCCTAAAGATCAATTACCAAAAATCCAATCTTTTTGGTATTGGTGTTCCGTTCGAAGAAGTCTCGCTTTTTGCATCTACTACTGGCTGCAATGCTTTGGGTACCCCTTTTAATTACCTAGGGTTGCCGATTGATTGCAATATGGCGCTCGCGAAAAGCTGGGATCCCATTATTGAGAAGTTCTCTAGTCGCCTATCAAATTGGAAAGCATCTCTCCTTTAAATCGGAGGTAGAACTACCCTTATCTCATCAGTCTTAGGCGCGGTTGGTACGTATTATTTCTCGCTTTTCCCTATGCCTAACCTGGTCAACAAAAAGCTGGAATCTATTCGATCCAAGTTCTTTTGGGGAAGTGTAGAAAACTCTAACAAGATCCCTTGGATTTCTTGGAATGTTGCTCTAGCTTCCAAAGATAGAGGCGGTCTTGGTATTGGGAGTCTCTATTCTCTTAATCAAGCCCTCATTCAGAAATGGCGTTGGAGGTTTCTCAATAATCCTCAAGGCTTATGGTCTCGGCTGGTTACCGCTATTCATGGCAAGAACAACGACCCCTCCACTTTCTTTAGTCACATAAAAAACAAAGGTGTTTGGTATCGAATTGTTGGTTCTATCAATAGCATGCATGAGAAAAATATTATTCCCTATTCTTCCATGCAGCGGATTGTCAACAATGGGGCTTCCACGAAATTCTGGCATGACTCTTGGAATGGTAATTCTCCTCTCAAATTCCAATTCCCTCGTTTATATCGATTGGCTATGAACAAGGACTGTTTGGTTCGTGATTGTTGGAATAATGGTTGGCATATTGAATGGGTTCGCACTGTTTCTAATGGTACAAATGCTCATCATCTCGCTATCCTTCAGAATTTTCTTGCTGGAATCATTCTAAATGATTCCGAGGATAAGTGGGTTTGGTCTATTGATCCTCCCTCCTTCTCGGTTAAAAGTGCTCGTTGTCACATCGACATTGCTCTTCATCCTCAAGTTGATCCTGAAACAAGATGGAACAAGCTCCTTCCAAAAAAGATTAATATCTTCATATGGAGGACTCTTCGTGATCGCCTTCCTTCTAGATGGAATTTGAGCCGAAAAGGTCTGGAGATGAACTCCTTGAACTGCCCTGTTTGCAATAATGGGACCGAAACTTTATATCACTCTTTTTGGACCTGCTCTCTAGCCGCTAGTGTATGGGCTTGTGTTTTCAATTGGTTGGATCTTCAGCCACCCTCACTATCGACCCTGAATGATCTTTATTCTTGGATAGATAGTATTAGCATGTCGACAATCAAGAGATCCATTATAGACGTCATCAGTGGTGTTGTTCTTTGGTCTTTGTGGAGCTTTCGTAACGAGACGATTTTTGGTAAAGAACCTCCAAAACGCAGCTTTTTATTCGACAAGATTGTTGATTTCTCTTTTAGATGGTATTCTTCTAGATGTAAATCGCACTCCATTTCATGGAACAATTGGATTCAAAACCCGTTAGTGGTTTATTCCTTGTAATTTTTCTAGCATCTTGCTAGTTTTAATAAAATTCTGCCGTTCAAAAAAAAAAAAAAAAAAAACATTCTGTTCTCATACCTCTTATATTCGTTACACTTTTAAAATTATCATAATGCTGACACACTAATAAGTATGATATTGGAACAAAATTTAAAAATTTGTAGCATATAGTAAAACAAAAACAAGTACACGAGTTATAATGTATAATAAAACATAAAAACAATTACGTTGTTATTTTATAGCCTAATTTTTTTCAGTAATGTATCAATTTTTTGATACTTTTAGTTTTGGGAAAATTCCACTTTTGAGCCAAAAATCGAATTATGAATCACAATTGAGTCAATTTTCATACAACTTCCAATTTTGGTCATGTGCTACCTGTGCTACTGTGCTACCCACTTAAAATTGTGACACGTGTCCAGTTTGATTTGATATTTTGTCTTTTTATTGTCTTTTATTAAATGTATTAAAAGACTAAAATACCCTCTTTTAAATGTGTGACACGTGTCCATTAAATGTGCGACGTGCTACCATTAAATGTGCTACTGTGCTACCATGTTGCCGGCAATATTTCCGGCTAACCTTTTTTTTTCCAGTTTCCGGCTAACCTCTTTTTTCCAGTTTCCGGCTAACTTTTTTTTTTCTTTTTAAAATTAATGTGAAGGCAATGTAAAGGCAAAACCAAACAGTATTGGATTTTTTTTTTTTTTTTTTTTTTTTTTTTTTTTTTTTTTTTTTTTTTTT